>PVLA01000100.1:629469-753249 GCA_004027455.1 Hydrochoerus hydrochaeris
TTGGGAAACTAAAATAAGTCATTTCTAAATGTAAGAATTAGGAATAACAAAACAAAACAATCAAAAACCAAGACAGAATAAAGAAATATTTAGTGATTTGCTAGACTCAGGTCATTTAAATGTAGTGGAAATTATGAATTCCAGAGTTTCATATTTTGACTCTAGTTCCACTAAATAAGAACCCAACTACTGCATTCAAATATGGCATATACCTAAGAAAAGAAATAGATTAGAGAAAGAACAATGAAATCAATCATATTCCTTTGGTTAAAACTAAAATTCTAGGACTATTTGCAAATGCTTCTGTTTGAGCTGATGTGATTGCATTAATTTGTTGTAACTGCTGCAATACAAGATCACAAACTGGACGGACGGCTTCAATCAGAAGAACCCTATGCACTTAGAAGTCTGAAATCGAGGTGTGGCAGGCTGTGTTTCCTCTGCAGTGCTAGAAGGGATCCTCCTTGTCTCTTCTAGCTTCCAGTATTGCCAGTGATCCTCGGATTCTGGCCCTGTAGGCACAAAACTGCAGGCTCTGCCACCATTGCCAAAGGGTCTTCTTCCCTTAGTATGTGTCTGTATCTGGGTCCAATTTTTCCTCTTTTGATGATGACACAAGCACTGGGACCTACCTTAATCTGGTACAATCTTTTTTTTTTTTTTTGCACTTTTATAATTTTTTTTATAAAAGTGAAAAAAAAATTAAAGAGAAAAAATAAAAATAAAACAGAAAAATAAAATAAAACAGAGCTTCAAAACAGGCTACTAGGAGAGTAACAATAATGAATACATTGTACATTGTTATCTTCAAAATGGTTATTCAGAGTATAAGATATAGGCATAAAATATTGTTTGCACAAGCCTTTCTTTTCAATGAATTAAGAGAAACTAGCTGTATAACTAAACTATCTTGTGTGTATGTATATATATATTTTTTCCTTTTCTCTTCCTTTACCCTTTCCCATATCAGTTTCTCTTTTCTTTTGAACAGTTTCTAGTACTATCTTAAATCTGTACTAACAACACAAACTCATATCCCAAATAAGGTTGCATTGATAAATTCTGGGGATGAATACATAGATACATATATTGGGGAGATACAATTCAATCCACAGCTACCATAGTAAGCTATCTTGTTCCTTGGTCTATTGTTTTAAGAGTAGACTTTACATATCCATTACTTACTACAAAAAAAGTGATCTTAGGTTCTTGGTTTTTATCTGTTTTATACTCACTTTTGAATCCCGACATATTTTGAAGGATTGCAGAAACACTGAGGACACAGAAGATTCTGTAGGATTCCATCTCAATGTCTTAGGAACAATAATCACTTCAATTGCTTCTTTAACTTCCTGGGGAAAAGAATAAGAATCTGACCACTCCTGCTTCTTATCAAGAATTATCAACCTGTCTCCAGCCTGACATAATCAGTTTTGTTTTGTTTTCCTTTTTTACTATTCTTGCAGGTCCCACATGATCATGTACAGTACATTCTGTATGTGTTGCATGTAATATAGATTTCATGCTACATGGGTGTTGACATTGGTTAAAAATAGTCTTGAGTTTGGGGATTTTTTTTCACTTTACTTCAGTGGGTCCTGGGTATGATTGTACATAATGTTAAGATCCAAATACTCTCAGATAAAATAAATCAAGTGTGAAGACTCTACAGAGAAGCTGGCTCAGGGTATCGCGTGACAAGAGGGGTAGTCCAAGAGATGGAGCCAGGCTCAGACTGGTTTCGGTGACAGACCGGTTTCCAAGACAGCCCACTCACCTACTGATGTATCAGCCCATACTTCCCTTTTTGAATTAGAGTGATTCCTGCTCCTGAGGGAGGGCAAGCCTCTGCTCCGGATTCTGCCCTTCCAGCTTTCTGCAGTTCCTCACCTGACTTGCTCCTGGCCCTCAGCCTGCCTCACTTTTCTCCACCTCAAGGCCTTTGCATACTGAGTTGTTTGTTTTTCTTCTTTGCTCCTCCTCTTTCTCTCTTCCTCCCTTCTCCTCCTTCTCCTTTTTCTTCTCTCTGTCTGCTCTCTTTCACTCTCCCTCCTCTCTCTCTCCCTCCCTCTCTGTCTCTGTCTCTCTGTCTCTCTCTCTCTCTCTCCCTCACATCATATGATGGTTTTGAACTTTAAATTCATTTTCAATCCTCACAATCTGGAATTCACGCAGTTCAGAAGTATCTCTCTCCTCCAGCTGCCCACATGCAGCCTTGATTATAAAGCTTTTATTTTTTATTTTTTAAATTTTTTGGCAAATTCACTGTACCTAAACTGTTAGTAAATATTGTTTCTCTTGTTCCTATCAAATATGATCTAAAAATGAACATTGAAGATTTCTTTGTTTTATATATTTAAAACAATACTGTATCACTTGATTTAAGCTAATACTGCATCACTTGATTCAAACTGTTTTATAAAGGACTTCCCAAGCTCTTTAGCAAGCTAAGAAGAGCTGTGGGACTCCACAGTATTTGAAACTCTTACTTCTTCTTCCCTGTAAAATATCTATCAACACTCTTTGGCTATCAGTGTTTCAAGAAGCACAGTTGGAAATACTGATCTAGAGTATTTGATGAGAGTATTTGGATTTTAACATTAAGCACAAAATCCAGTAGTGAAATGGACCTAAATATGCTATTTATTAATTATCAATATCCAAATTATGTTTTCAATTGCTATCATACAGTTATTTAATATGAAAACTTTTGAGAAGGCACTGACTTGATTTTTACTGAGATATGGACACTAACTCTTTTTTTTTTTTTTTTTTTTGTCTTTTTGAGACAGTGCCTCACTATGCAGTTCAGGCTGACCTTGGGCTCACTTTGTAGCCCAGGCTGGTCTCGAATTTGCAATGATCCACCTGCCTCAGCCTCCTGAGTGCTGGGGACACTAACTCTTAAAAGGAGAAAATAGCCTTAATATTTCAGCTAAAAATTGCATGCTTTAAATGGTGTCCAAGTTAAGGAATGTTTGCTTGCAAAGACACTTGGGGATACTGAATAAGCTTTAGGGTGAGGATTCAGAAGTCTCCTAAATCCTCAAAGCTCATAGTGAGGATCCTTCCTCACAGGTATCCCATGTGTCACAGGAGCTTTGAACCTGAGTCCCCAACAAGTGAGTGTCAAGTCCATCTCACACATGGAGGTTACTGCGGAGTGTGGGAATGTGGGTGTGAATGTGAATACACAGTGTGTGTACCTGCACATATGCTTTGGAAAAGAGATACTGGTTTACCATTGCTTTCTGAGAGTTCACTGCATCCAAATTCTTGTTCAAAAGCACCGGTCTCCTGGTGGGAGTGTGGCTTAATAACAAAGTACTTGCCTAGCATGTAGGAGGCCCTGGGTTCAAAACCCAGCATAGGAAAAATATATTTTAAAAGACCCTTATCTAGAAAGGTGAGCTCATATTTAACCTCCAAGCTGGAGGCAAACCATATCCTGGAACAGGCATAAGAGTCCTCCATTCTGCTCTGTCTATGCAGCCACTGGACTGTCACTCTGGCTCCACCTTACACCCCATTACATTTCCTAAAGATTCAAACAGAAAAGTGGTATTTCACTATGTATCTGTAGATCAAAAACCTTCATGATATGCACCTCAAATATGCACAATAAAATAAATGAATCAATAAGCAAAAGTAAGTTTTTAAGATTTCTAATTTTAGAGAGGCAAAGAGGAAACTGAACTGTAATTCATTTCCTTCCTAGTCGTCATGCCTGTTTTGAACACCCACTCAAACAAAAACGAGCTGAAATTTGAATGAAAGATAATTTGGAAAGAAGTCAAATGTTACAATAAATAGGAAACATACTAAGAATCAAGATTGTTTTCAGCAAACTGAGAGCAATTGGAATTTATGCATTTTTAAAATGTTTCAATACTCTGATTTGTATATTTGTTTCACTTAAGTATCTCATTCTTTGCAAATGATTAATATAGAACAATTTTTTGGTAAATGAAGCAAGAGTTTCATAAACATTTTCTCATTTCTTTTTGTAGTTTCTTTCCTTTTAGTTGCAGGTTACATCTGGTTCTCTTCTTCTTCTACCATCAAGTTATTCATAATGATAACACAGAAAATGTGCAGTGAACACTATATCCTTCTGCATAACAGGCTGGGGGAATGCTGGGGCATGCGTGCCCTGGGTGCAACCTGCAGGAAGCTATTACATAAAGTTATAGGCTTGTTTATTGAAGCTCTGCGCCATGCTTGGCATCGCCCATGGGGTGCATTTGCTTGACCCTGTTGAGGTCTGGCCACCTGGAGAAAGCACGAGAAGACCACAAGCACTGCATACACTATAGATCGCTTTCCCTACAACAGAGAAATATGCGTGTGTTTCCTAACCCATAAAAACAAAGCACTCGACGTTACCACTAAAATACCCTGCCCTGATTTCCTGCTCAAGCACAGAGTTATATGAAACATGTTCAGGTTGGAACTATTACATAGGAATCAAATTTGATCATAAAACCACATTCATTGTTGCTGGGTTGCTCTGGGGTCCAGGATGAGTGAGGATTTGAGTTACCACTGGCAGCCAGTGGATCCCAGTGGAAGCCATGAGTCATCCCAGGGCAAGTGCTCTACCAAAACAACCATGGTAGCTGAGCTCAATAGCAGAAGATTATTTTAATCAAGCTTATATGAGACTCTAATACTAATCTATTACTTTACATGGATTTTGTTTACAGAAACTCGATGGGTGAATATTGTAAGCCTCAAGCATGTTATCTGTGCATGGCCCTCCCCAAAGAGGTGAAGGGCAACCTTATAACCCCATCTTGAGTCCCCTAAAGATATTTTCCACTAAACAGAGGTCCCGTGTAATGTAAGAATTCTCAGCAATGCTGACAAGGTAACTACCCCCCCACCATAACACATCATGCACCAGCCATACCTCAGGTGACCCTGGGCCACATCGTTTTGACATCATCTTTTTTCTTTCCTGGGCAAATTAACATAGGATGAGGCAAGTTTTCTCACCTTGAACTTCCCCACCCTTTGTATTCCCAGGCTCTCTAACATTTTCCACATTTGCGGAAAGCCCCAGGACCTGACCCTCCAGATGTCTTAAAGGAGGGCCATGGGAGAGAGACATGTGGCATATCCTTCCTTAGCGTAGGGTCCTACTCAGTGCTCACCTCTGTCATCTCCCTGTCTCCCATCGAAGGTAAGTGTAACTCCTCTCCTCCTACCACGTTTCTTCATTTCTATCACCCCTTCCAGTCCATCTCAACCACTCCAGGTAAACAGACATCTGAGCTATTCAAGGATACAAAAGGGAGGGGTCTTTTATTTATTTTTCAAACTATTTTACTTACCTTCAGAAAGGAAGGAAGGACATTTTGACAAACACTACAGTATGGATGTACCTTGAAGACAAAGTTCATTGAGAGTAATTACAGTGATGATTACCTTAGCAACTTCCTGGCTCACACGTTCTACCTTCTACAAAGCACTAGAACACAAAGAACCCAGCCAAGTTCTTACCTGCTCTATAATAAGGATAGACTTTCCTCCAGATTCCAATGGCATATTCTTTATTTCATCTGAGACCTTATCAGAATGGCTTTCACCACCCAGATTTCTACCTACATTTGGCTCTTGATTACTGGTGGATAAGAAGATGGGAACTTTCTTTACATTTCTGGGATCTCACTGCAATCATCTTTAACAGTCGACCCATGGGCCTCCAGGCTTTACCCAGCTTGCTCCTGTCAGGCTTTGCCCATTTTCCAGTTCCAGAGCTGCCTCCACATTTTGACACTGCAGCACATTTACTTCTTGTCGACACTCTCCGTCTTAGGCTATTTATGTTATTGTCATGGAATACCACAGATCAGTTGGTTGATAAAAAACAGAAATTTATTTCTCATAGTGCTAGAGGCTGGAAACCCAACATGAAATGTGCTACAGTGAGTGATTCTGGTGAGGGTCTTCGGTCTGCATCCTCACAAGGTTGAAAGGTCACATAACTCCCTGAGACCACTTTCATGAGGACATTAATCCTGTGAATAGGGCTCCACCTTCACAATTCATCTCCCAAGACACTTAGTACCATCCTTTAAATACCATCTGGTAAGGCTTAGGATGTCAACATGTGAGAGAGGACACAGAACTGAGATTTTAAGAGATGGTAAATTTAATGTTGTAAGTACGTTACTAGCTCTTAAAATTATAAAAAATTCATAAAGCACTTAAAAATAAGAAGCAATTATTTGTCCATCTGGATTCATACATATATGTGTTCTCCTAACAAAATCATCCTTGACCAAGTTAAGTCTGGTGTACATAAGATAGACAAGGTGCTGACGCCATGTATCTATGACACCACAAGGCAAGTTACATGAATCTTGCAAGGAGTTGTAATTCAGGGAAGCTGAAACTTAATTTTTAGTTCAAAATCCAATGAAGAAAAAATTCACTGCTAAAGGGGTTTTAGGAAACTTGAACCACTGTTAAAAATTAATCTTACATAGGTAAGTCATATGTCTGAGAAACCCACAGCCGTATAGGCAGCTGGCTGAAATGGCTAGGACCTAACAAATCCACACAGGATGCAGACCAAAATGGGCATCCTGTGCTCTGCTCACCTGTGAGGGCTTCGCTTTCAAGGGAGAGACACTACTGCATCACACAGCCACACCCACACCCAATCCAGAATTAATAAGCAGTGACCAGCAACTGTAAGATCCTACTGTGAGAGACAAGGGAGTCCAAAACACTGTGAGCGACTTACTGAGAGACTGTGGCAACACCTGTGCTAGGAGCCCATGGATACTTCACAGTGCTAAGTCTCCTGGCCTTGCTAATGTTTGGAGTAGCCTCGTCACCATGGGATTTAAACACTGACAGGGACAGCACCAGCCTTCCCCAGGCTCTAGCTGGCTAGGACCTCTAGCGGGTAGCAGCAAAGTGATGAGAGTCTTAGCCACGTGATGACCATTATCCTAAAGTAACACGGGGAATGGAGGGAATGGGGAATTCTGGGGATCTGGGGATTCATTCTGTTTCCTACAGAACAAGACAGGACTGTCTGCCTTTCTTCTATCAAGGCGTCTCCTGCCCTCCTCTTCCCCGTATACAGACCTTTGCCCCACAATAGGAATTACAGCAAATCTATACCCAAGCAAAGGGTCTACCTACAGGAGTCACTTGCTGCTTGTGTCATGCTGTTTTGCGTTCTCACAAGTATTTACATCTTTGATCATCAAAAATGTAATCTTGAAGAAAGAAGTGAAACCACAACCCAGACCATACTTTGCTTAAAAAAAAAAAATTAGCAACGTGGGACATAAAAGAGCCCAGGCGTGACAAACCGACTTCATATGCTTACTCCTGCCACCGGTTCTTTGTGGGGAAGACGTGTACACGGGCATGGGTGTTGCACTGTGCAGTTCCAGGACTTCCAAACAAACATATACCTGTTTACAGAAAGTGTTCTAAAAAATGAGTAGATTAGGATATCCTTTACCAATCTAGTTTTTAAGCTGTGACCTATAATGGATAAAATTTTATATTTCAAATTTTTGCCTGTAAAGATTTTTGTGTTTCCTGGAACCTAATTAATTTTACATAACAAACAGAGTGGACCATAGACTCAGAACTGCTCAAATAGGAAGAATTCTGCCCCACAAGAACAACTGCCATCTACCCCCAAAGGAAATACGGCCTGATTCTCCACTCCCTGCACACTTGGAAGAGGTTAATTCTGATCCCAAGGCATCTCCAGATGCAGAAAAACTCCTTGATGAAAGTGGAAGATAAATGTGGCTGCCACCCCCCCACACCCATGTCTTTGTTGTGTAAATAAACGTACTTCTCAATCTCAACTGGTTACCATTAAAAAGGGAGGTTCTTAATTTATGACTATTTTTTATTCTAAGTCAGGCCAAGTTATTTTCTCTGTATTGTTGTCTCCCTTTGCTATATTTTGCCACATAAGTGTTGAATCAAAGAAATGAAGAAACAGAGTAAACACTAATAAATGTTTAAACATTTAGACACGGACGCATACACAGTGTTTCTCTCATTTCCTCATTCTGGGCTCTCGTCTTCCACTATGTTGCTGGCAAGAGATACATGTGTGTAAAGGAGCAAATGATGGAGCAAATTCATGTTACACCCCAGGTAAGCGATGGCACCCCAATACAACACAGCTGTGGAACGAGGTACAGTTGCACATGTGCTGCCTGCACTACCCAAAGCCTTTGAACTCCTTAGAAGCAGATCTACCATGAGTGAGCAGCTGATTATCAGACATTCCCCCGACCCATTGTGCAGCAATTTAGGAAGTAGTTGTTTGGCAACTGGAAAATTCAAAGCAGCTTGGAATCAAAGACTATTCACTCTGACGATGGCAGATGGAACCCAAGCCCTCCCCAGGCTCAGCAGCCCTTCCATTTAAGCCTCCAGTAAACTTTTGGGGAGCTGTCTTTCCCCAAGATCGATTCACTGCTGAGATACTTTGGAGTCTGCTGCATTTTCATACAAATTATCTTGAAGATGTATCTCTGTTAGTTTCAATTCTAAGAACGTCTCCAAGTAATTGAGATTAAATTTATTAATCTTTCCATGTTCCCAGAGGCACAGGTGGTAGAAAGTCAACAGAGCATCTTCTCTGTGTCCCTTTGTCCTTCTACCAGGAGCTGTTTGACAACCATGCCATTACTTCACTAGTTCCTTGCATCTTTGTGGCAGATGAATTTCAACCATAGAGCTAAATACGAGGTAGCACCGTGCATGAGCAGTCACGGCACCTGAAACATTACTCTTAAAGGCATTATAACCACACGTTTCATAATGTTTTATATGTTAGCTATGTGGACTGATTAATAGAGATATGCAATATGATATAAATACTTATGTAGCAAGCACCAAATGTAAAAATAACACATAAACATGATTAGTATGGAAAATTTATACCCAGCATATAACATGCATGCAAAGATATGTAGATATTATAGATAAGTAAAAGCATGTAATGTTAAATGTGTATTATAACTATGCAAAAATAATATCGATATAGGGGAATGAAACTCCCAGCCTAGTATATGTCCAGAACAAGTTCATGTTCTCTAAAATCAAAGAATGAATTTTAGGAACAAAGGAAGTTAAGAGCAGAAATATGTATTGGGAGTAAGAAAGCTTCTGTCTGAGAGAGAGACAGAAGGTGTCCCAAGTGGGTTGTCAGGGACTGTCTTTTGTAGGGATTTTTATAGAATAAAATCATGAGGCAAGGCGGGTCCAAGGTTAGGGGAAATTGGGAACTCACAAGGCAGATGGGAATGAGGTGGGACAGAGCTATGGTCAACCAGTAAGTTTAATTGTTCTGGTAAAAGTGACCAAATCGGGGACAAATGGGGAAGCGAGTCATGTAGTAGGCGAGCATTCTTTATGGATCAGTGACTCTTCCTATGTGGGGTTGGGATGGTGACTCCTAGTTTCTCAAAGTGATCCAGATTTAATCCTTAAGGATTATACTTAAGGGTGTGGTTGCATTCTTTTTGCCTTCTGTTTTGAGCTCTGGCCCATAGCAAGAGGTGTGTGTCTCCTCTAAGGCCATCAGACTCTGGTCCTCTGTGTGTATAATATTTCTAACTAGCTCAGCTACCTGTAACAATATGACTGATTTAGTTCAAAAGTCTAGTTTTCTCTGGCTTACAAAATGGTTAGAGGTCAGATGTTGTCATCAGGCAGTGTCTTAAACATAGACTCAGTTTGTCTTATCAGAGAACTCCACTCCCTCAGCCACAGTCACTGTAAAGTGATGGGTAATTGGTCCCACTGTAACCAGCACCAAAAATCAGATCTTCCTACAGTAGTGGTTAGGAGAAACAGCTGGTGTGGTCTTTGCCTTGACCTGTACAGTCCTGGGGCAGAGTAGTTTAGATCTGTTAATTTTAAGAGACCTGACAAGAATCTAAGTGATAGTGTGAGCGGATCCCTCAGTAGCCAGTCTGGCATTAAAAAGACTGGAGTGGTGTCAGACTTGAAGGTATTTAAAGTCATTCTTTTTGGTAAGATTCCCGAGGGAGTGGAGGCCAGTAGAGAAAAGAGCAAAAGAGTGTTAAGACCAACAACAAGAGAAATAGCAAAGGACAAGAAAAAGGCAGCAAGCGCGGAGCACGTGTAAGGGTGTGGAGTCCTCTCACATTTCAGGGCCAGTGCCCTCTCAGCTTTCTGTTCCACATGCCGGTAATCTCTGGCTATGCCCTCGTGGACGCGTCCCAGAGTGTCCTCATGCAATTCAGTCAAGTTGGCAGTCAGGATCAGCTATCAGAATGGAAATCATCTTCTTGGGTGCAAGTTCTCAGTGAACCAGCAAGCAATCAGTTTTCAACTGAGCATGAGCGAAACAAGGAGGTTTCGGGATTTTTTTTTAAAGTACATGAAAGAACAGTTTCTGAGATCAGAAGAGGGAACAGAGTGAGACTCAGAGCTGAACTTCCGGCAATATGCAGGTCCCTGCTGACATTTGTATGCAAGGGCAAGTCCACAGTTTTCTCCACCACACTCAGCTCCTTGGAACCTGTACATATTTAGCCAAGCCACCTGAACTGGCATGGGTCCAGGACAAGACAAGGGGTTTTATGAAATCAGATTACACGGTGGTTTAATGGAACTTACTCTCCAACCTAGAGACTTTGGAAAGACACTTCTCTGGTCTTCTACCTTATCTCCTGGCCTGCATGGTACTCTCCTGGAATATTTTGTCCTGTTCTATGTATTCCTTGTGGATCACGTCATAGGTTCGTGTCATAGGAGGCTGCATTCCTGAACTGAAAGGTGTCAAATCACAGGATAACTCAATCTTATTCCATGGTCTTGTACTTTACATAGCAGATAAATGTCAATAAACTTCAATTAAATCTTTAAACAAAACTGTCACCCTAATTGTTGTAGCTGAGTTGTTTTTAGATAAACCTATTGCAGTGCACACCCATCATCTAACCCACTCCAGGGCTTCTGTCTTTGTGTAGCTGCTGTCATTAGCATTGTTTTCTATTGTAGAAGTCAGATGGACACAAATTCCAAAGTCATTGAAGAACATAGATGGAGCAAAAATAGAGTAAAAAGGAATAAAAACTGGCTTGTTTCTGTTCTTGTTTTTAGCATAAAATGTATAACTAAGAGAAAATAGTCAGATAATATGGCTAAACACAGTTGCTTTTTTCTTTCTGTATTTACAAATTATAATATATGATTAATTTATGAAGAAACTGTGTTATCTTTAAAATAATGTGTTATTTACACTGACATCCTGTATAATTTTTATAAAGTGATGAAAAAAAGTGTTACTGAGTATTACTTACTCTCAATTTTATATTAATTTTAAATATTGTGTTAACTTCCCTTTTATCTTCTTTGTCTATTTGCTTTTAATAAAAATTTCCATATGATTTTTAAAAAGTTTAAATAACTTATTTCATTACCAAACTCTAGTTGGTTTGTTTATTCCTTAGACTTTAATATAAAGTTCATGTGAACAATTCCCTTATTTTAATTTTAAATAATGCCATAAACAGATTATATTTTGACTCAATATTCCTCGAGTCTTCATCTCACAAAGTTTTGTCTAGTTACCTTCTGCCAAAGTCTACCCTGAGACACATGGAACTTGGAGAAATTACGCCAAATGTCAAGTTAGATTCATGTTTCTTTGAAAGTCATGCTATTATGTACAGCCTTGGTACTCAACTGCTTTGAAACTCATCTTTTTGGTACTTAATATACTTGCCCCCATCCTTTGTTTGCTATAGTCACTTGCCTCTATCCAAACAAACACTATCCAAACAAAATAATCATCTTGGTACAGGGCATTTTTAGTGTTCCTCACACCTCCTGCAACCAATTAACAAGCACCAAGCTACAACTCTATTTATCAGCCACAGCTGATGTGCTGTTAGTCATGATTGTAGGTGTTGAATACATGGCTCCATTGGGAGGTGGACCTGCCCTCACTGCCAGGGTGGTAAATGACCACTGGAAAACCTATTCTTCAAAAGTGTTCAGTGGAATCAAAAGCTAAGTAAACATTTCAACTTAAAAAAAAAAAGTTCTTACAGACACATTGCCATGAACCCCCTCTATCTCCTTGCACTTGCTCTGAACACATGATCCTGTGATTATTGCAGCTCTCTGCAGCAATTCTGACCGTCCTCCTCTGTGAGTGCCTTTAGTTGTGCTCTGGTAGCTGTTCAAAGTCCTAAACTCATTCAAAACATATACTTTTCAGGGTCATTTTGACCTCAAGGAAGAGCCAAAAGTTGCACACTGCCAGATCTGGTGATGAGGGTGGACAGGGACACTCTCATGATTTGGTTGCTTGCCCTTGGATGGCGCTCAGCAAGAGCATTTCCTTGGTCAGGCCTCCTAAGGACATTCAGAAACAGGACTTTCAGAACTGCTTCAGAAAATGGCAAGAACAATAAGATTCTGAGGGGGATTGATGGCAATGTGCCTTTTACTATGTTAAATTTAAATAATCACCTTATATATTTGGTCACTCCTTATATTGTTGGCGTGTGTGTGTGTATGTGTGTGTGTGTGTTTGTATTTTACAAGAAGCACTTTGTCAGGACAAAATTACTTCTCATAGTTCATGAAATAAAATTTAGAGATGCTTCCATCACTTTCTTTCTTTTTTTTTTTAAATGAGGAGGGATGTTGGGGGTAGACAGAGCTACTTTTTAAAGGAAGTCTTAATTCTCTTGCACATTTATGCCTAGTTTTTTCTCTTTGAGTAAGTTTACTACCTTCCCAGTGATCCCATAACCAGAGACGTTGTTCCAGGATGGACTTTCTGGTTTTCCTCTTTCCTTACAGCATCACGAAAAGAAACTTAGCAGTAAATAAATTCCTTTTGTCTAGAAGATTCCAAACAAACACTCTTATACTGGAGGTTCTGGAAATTTCTATGTGAAATATCCATTTTTATTTTCTTGATGCAGTATTTTTCAAATGTATTTTTTTTTTCACTAACAATAGAAAACCACAAGTGGGGAAGTCCTAAATAGATCTTATGACTTTTCAAATGAAAAGGAAGCCTGTACTTTTTAAGGATAATTGTAGATTCACATATAGCCATAAGAAGTGATACGGAGAGATTCCAGGTACCTTATACCCATTTTTTCCCATGAGTAACTTCTTATAAAACCATAGCACAATGGTATAACACATGGATCTTGTTCAGCTGTGTGTGTTTCGTGCCTTATCATGTGGTCACATATCAGGTTTGTGTACTCCCCGCCAGTCATGATGAAGAGCTACTCGAAACCAGTAAACACGTACAGCCACCCCACACAAGCACACCTATCCCTGGTCTTTGGTTGCATCTAAATTGTGAATATGCAAAGCCAGTCTTTCAATTTTCTGAGCAGTATTCCATGGTGTGAATGTGCAGTCTAGCCATTCAATTCTGGAAGGACAAGTGGGTTGTCCCAGCGTTTGTGTATGATGAAGAAAGCTGTTCAGGAATAGGTGGAGATTATGAAAAGATATAAACAGACTTGTACATGTGTGCATAATTGCTTTCATTTCTCTGGGATAAATACCTACTAGTGTAACTGCGGGTCTGTATGGTAAATGGATCTTCAGTTCTACATCCAATTGCCCCCCTACATCCAGAGTGACTGCATAATTGGGCGTGCCAAACTGTAGGGAATGAGTAACCAGGTCTCCACAGCCGCATGGCACTTGCTGTTGTCATGATTTTTCATTTTAGCCATTTTGATTGTGTGAGTCATCAAATTTTGGAAGGTGCTACATTAAACATTTAAGTAGATTTTGGAAGATGAGCCATTTTACTATGACACTCATGTATTTATCCCTTTATGTAGGTGTAGCTATCTGGTTATTTAGATCTTTTTTTCCTTCTTTCATTGGTATTTTTTAATATTCAGCACATGAATCATATGTGAGATGTATTATTAACCCAATTCTTTGGTATACTTGTGAACAATACTGTGAGTTATCAAAATATTGGTTTCTGAGTTTTCTTCTTCTTCCTCTTCCTCTTATTCTTTTTCTCTCTCCCCCTCCCCTCCACCTCCTCCTCCTCCTCCTTCTTCTTCCTCTTCTTCTTTTGCTTAGTACATAGAACGACAATTAGGTTTTCTGAATTTAGTTCAACAAATGGAAGTTCTTTAGATTCTAATGAGTCACTTACTGGTCTAGGGGTTCACAGGGTTAGAGAATTCCTGTACACTACTCAGGCAGTGTTCCTTGCTGTGGACAATTTACACTGATGTGCTGTATTTGTTGCATATAATAAGAAAGTATCTATATGCACCTATTAAATAAACTTCTTGCCTTACACAGATTTCCTAAGTTATCCCCAATGCCTTCTTCTGTCCCAAGAACCACCCAGAACACATCAAGCTTAGTCCTCCTGTCTCCTTGGGCTCTTCTTGACTATGGCATTTGTTTTTACCCTTGTTTTGATAACCTTGATGGGTTTTATCAGAAGTTTGTGTTGTATCCTTTAATTTGAGTTTCCCTGGTGTCAGATTCACAGCTAGGCTGGCTTGTGGATTGGGAAGGAAGATCACAGGTGAAGTGCTGTTTAATCACATCAGGGTAAGGGGACATTCAAGCTGAACGGTTCATCTGTGTGGCTGTTGACCCTGATTGCCTGGTAGAGGCAATGTTTTCCAGGTGTCCCCACTGCAAAGCCACTCTTCAACCCTTCTCTTTACTGTGGTCTTCAGAAGAAAGTCGCCATGCTATCAATAGCAGCACACCACATTTTCAGGGCAAAATGTCGGAACAAACTATTTGGAATTGCTCGGTATGGGGAGTTTATTTGTATTTCTCCATCTTTATTGACTCAATTATTTTGATGTTCATGTGGATTAATGATTATTTTATAATTTGGTTTATTTCAGCATTTTTGAAGCTGAAGCAAGAGGATCCTTACAAGTTCAAAACCAGCCTGTGTGATATGTGATACATGTTAAAAAAAGGACTGGGAGTGTAGTTCAGTGTGAAGGCTCTGGGTTCAATCTCCACAGTAATAATAATGATATTATTAATAATAATAAAGTTGTTTCTGTTCCCTTTTTTGCCGGTTGGGAGCTTTTTCAGTTGGGTCCTGCATTCATTCATATCCACTACCCCTTTTGTTCTTTTGTCCCTCCCTTTCTTCCTCCCTTCTTTTCTTTACACCTCCCTACACTTTTGGTACAAAACTCTTGCCCGGGTTCATCTCGCCTGTTTCCTGTTCCCACATTCCTAGGATCAGCAATGGATGTAGCAAGTGCTGGTTGCTCCTGGGAGCATGGATCTGCTGCCAGGCTGCTCTCGCCTCTCCTCCACTGAGCTGGCTGAGCAAGGAAACTATGAGTGTGACTAATGCTGCGTGTACGCACATACCAGATGTGAAAGAATAAAGGTGCAGGCTTAAATGTAAAACATTTATCACAATAAAAGAGATATTGCTTTTAATTCCCTCAAAATACTCTCTGTCTTGAACGTGCTTATCCCATGATTACTGCCGTTTTCTGGAGCAGTTTGAAAGTCCTCTTTTGTGAGTGCCCTTATGAGATGTGATGAAAAAGTACAGTTAACAGCACTGCCCTATGCACCCGGTGGAAAGGCAGGTTCTCAAAAACGTGATGGTGAGTCTCCACCCACTGCTTTCTCCTCATTCCACACTGTGAGACTTCTGACTGTTCCAGAAGGTTAACATGTCCATGAAAGGTAAACATTTTGAATCAATTTGATATATCAATGTGGCCATAACAACTAAAAACACTGCAAAAGGACTTCCAGAACCCCTTCAGAATGTGACAATGAAGCAATAAATGTATTTGAATCAAGGGGGACTATTTCAAGAGGGATTAAAGGCAATTATCTTTTATTGCAGTAATTATTTTTAAAATTAAATATTGACCGTATTTTGGATGATACTTTGTGTCTGCAATATCTGTATCTGTATTTAGCACAATGTGAGTCCAGTCTGGTGCCTCTCATTTTGACCTGTTCATGCATGGGTGGTTCTGGTTACTCCTTGCCGTCACCTTCCACCTGGAAACCCTCATACTGGTTTTACCATCGATATGGAGTTAAATGGAGAAGCGAATTTCAGCATGATGCACTGACAGCTCACCCACTGGGGTGCACACCTGTGATGTAGAGACTGTCTCTTCCTTGCCAGCATGTTTCTTCAGGACTTAGCACACGTAGCTATGATGCATTTAGAAAGCTAGGTTGAATGCAAACCACCTTAACTCTGGGGTGCAACCAAGAGCAATTATACCAAAGTCTTTGTCTTGTGTGCTCTGTCTGGTGGCAAGACAAGGCTTAGGGTCGCAGTAGCAAGGAGAGGTTCAGCTTTGGAATCAACACTATGCTGGGGATGATGGGAGTGGCATAGGTGCCATCAGGATGGGTTGGGACCTCTGCTTTCCCCAGGGGAAGCCTCTTCTAGTCCATCAGAGCGTGTGAGTGTGAGTACACACGTGTTGTACAAAACAATGCCTTTTTACCAGAGAACCTTGTCTGAAGCACAGCCTCTGTGAGGCAGAGCAGATGCTGCTAAGTGCACAGTTTAGAACCCAGGTCCCTGAAGGACTCAGTTGTCGTCGACTAGTGGGAAGGACAAATTGTGACAGGAGCTTGGCTCTAGCGAGCTCAGAAATCCTCTTCCTTGCTCCTTTCTTCTCTTCTCATTATTTCCCTTTTCATCCTCCTCTTTCTCTTCCTCTTCCTCTTTCTCAAGTTATTTTCTGATGATCACCACATAATCATATCTTTATCCTGCAGTATGTTCTTAGTACTATGAATTTTATTGTTCACTTATTTCCTTGTAAATAAAACAAAGTCCATCAAACCTGATTTTTGCAAATTTTGAGAGGTGATCACTCTCTCATCTCAATCCTTTATTTATTTGCATTTCGAAAACCAAATAGGACAGGTAGAAGTTGAAATTAGAAGAAAAAAATGGCAACAGTATTGCTTCAAAAAGAATTACTTCTTATTTTGTGTATGAAAAATTTGAGGTTCACTTGATTACCACGCATTAAGTTATAAAATAAACTGAAGGTATTAAGTTAAATACTTCCCAATGTATTCTAACTCTACTTGACAGAGATGATTAATGAAACTGTTTATGTTGAGTTTCCTATAAGAAATATAGATTTAAAAAAAAATTCTGGCCACTCTCACTGCATATTTTGTAGCGTGAAAAATATCACCCTGAAGATCAATGCTAATTTTAACTCCAAACATTATTAACGCTAGGTTTTCTAACTAATGCTTTAACCATATACCAATGATGACGAGATATTGTACGGTCAGTCAAGCAAAGATCCTGTGATAAAGCCTGTTTTGGTTTTCCAGCCCTGCCTGGCTTCCTCCCAGTGCTGACTTTGTCCTCAAGCTGCCCCTGTACAGTTCCAAGACGTCTGGCCATTTTTGGGCTCTACAAGGCAGCTCTGCACGTTTCCTGCCATGGCCTTCCGGCACCCTGCAGGACCTTCCCAAGTCTCACTGGTCATGACCATGTGCCATCACTAGCACCTCGATTCTGCTTTTCCCAGTCCTGTGTGGCTGGAGATGGTTTTTGCATCAAAAACTCATGGCTGCAAGTGGAGGCCAGGGGGGTGGAAATCTGTGAGTTTCTATGTGCTTTGACATATGCTTCCATGTGATGTGGAGTCGAGAACATCACCCAGAGCATCTTGCTCAGTCTCAAGCATCACAGGGCACCCACAGCCCTCCAAGTCAGCAGGACTCACTGAGTCCTTCAAAGGAGACAAGAGCAGACACGGAGCGCACAGAGCCTGCCATCTTGCTGTGACCCCAGTAGCTTCCCTGGGCCCCTCCTGGGTGAAGTATCACAGCTGTGCTCCAGTGCATGCACCAAAAGCTCTATGATAGCTCATTCCTGAGTCTCTTTTGTAGACAGGTGTCAAGTTCAGTGAGGTGTGTTCACATATCAAAAGATCACTCAAAATTTGTATGAGTACATGTTTAAGTACATGAATATTATTTTCCTTTTGTGGAGCTGATGCATGTACATGGCACATTTCAATTCCTTTTTCATGTCCTTCCTTTCCTTTCCTTTCTCTCCTTCCCTCAACCCATTTAAGGTCAGTGATCCGTTTTGGTCCAATGAATTGACCATTCACTGGTGGCACCATCAGCGGTATCATATCTGAGTATTCCTGGACAAGCCCCTGAATCTTGAATGATCTGTATCTTTTGTGGGGATCCCGGAATCCAGGGCTACACAGGCAATGATGGAGGATGTCTACATTATGTAGCCTACTTCCCTTCCCCTTCTTCACTGACGATAGATCTCTACTTGACTTTCTGGGCAACTCCTTATTCTCAGTAACCTGAGACTCAGCATTTATACCTGGACTAAAGAGAATCAGGAGACCCTATCCCTGCTGGGTCTTCCTGCTCTGCCGTTTAAACAGATATCAGAATTCTCTTCTTTCTCAGAGACTTTGCATGGACCTGAACATAATCATAGGTATCCTCTTTACCCACTGTACGGAAGGTTTCTACAGGCAGAGAGGAAACCAGTGTCAAGGAACAGGCATTGAAAAACCAAGGTGGAACAGACACACATGTGAATGTGCACAGGATTCGTGTGAGTGGCACACGACACTACCCACCCTGTCACCTGTCAGTCCATGCATGTGCTATACTTACATTTGCTTGGGCTTGTTTGAGTTCAGATAGTCTTGTCAGCCTGAGTACTGTATATGAGAAGTTTCATAGGAATAGTACTAGGGAAAAGACAGAAAATGAGAACATTCCTGAGGCAGATATTAAAATCTAGATGCCTACCAATGCAGAGGTGTGGAAGGCACTGGCAAATGATACCATTGTGTAATGCCTCGCTGGGACATCACTTGCTATAAAGCTGCAAGTCCTGCATCTAGAGTTTTCCTTCAGCCCAGACCAACCAGGACAGTGGGGTCACCCTGGGAGGAGACACAGGCCTTCAGGTAGATAAAGTTTCCTCCTCTTACTATAAATTATTTAATGTGACCCCAAAATTGCTTGACTGAGTTGTTCCCCTTGCATGGCTGTAGTGAGGAGGAGGGTCATTGAAAGCACCAAGAATCAATTGTAGGATTTGTTGCTCATCTTTGTCTCTGTAACTGTTCTGAAAATAAAATCTCTATCAGGGCTTTGTAGGAGATGTAAATGTCAGCATTTCAGTTGTATTTCCCTCATTGTGTCCTAACATATTAAAGTGGCTGCTACTGCCAGGACGTCCCAGAACATTCTCTCCATGGGCTCCAGGGCACCGAGCCTTCCCTCAGAGGGGCTTTGGTCTTCGGAGCTCCGGCCTATCTAGCACGGCAGGTATTCCAGGTCTGAGGCTTGCTGGGCCCCATCTGTCGAGCACATGTGTTTTCCTGAACAGTTAGCAGAAAGCATGTGTCCTTAACTCAGCTTTTATGTTTGGAAAGAGAGAAAGAGGCCAAATTTGCTATGCTTTTGATGTTATTGAGGTTGTCATCTGCATAAGTTTTTAAAAAGTATATAACATAATAACTGGATTAATACCAGTATGTTGAAAGATAAACTAATAACCAAACATATCTGTTAATTTAAGTATTTCTAGTGAAAACATAATTGTAATTGAAAACAACCTCACTGAAGAGGAAAAAATGATTTTGTGCCCCAAGCAAAAAACACACACAAAAATAAAAGGCTTAAGGTTTTTCTTTCTTTTTTTCCATAAGAACATCTGGTTTACAGTATACTAAAAGCAAATTTGGATTAACCTATAAATTAAATGTGTGTCATATACAAACCAATGATTAAACTATATTGAAATCTGTCGACCTCATGGAGAGGTATAATATTCTGTACTGTGTACAGATTTTTATAAGAATATGAAAAATGTGACCCAAACTGTTGCTCTGCTTCCTATGTAAAAAAAAAAAAAAGAAAAAAAGAAAAAAAAAAAAGTCCCAGTGTCTTAATGCTTTTCATCTGCCTCTTTGTCTACCTGCCTTTATAGACAGAAGTCTCATGGAAATATGGACAAGAGTTGACCACACCACATCAGAGATTTAAGACTGAAGAAAATAATTCCCTAGATTTCAAGATTCTCACTTGTTCTTTGTGTGCATGACCTTAGCCCTACTTTAAGTCTTGAAATGTTCTGGGCTGGTCTCAAAATCCAGAATGTAAGTCTTAAGCACAAGCCTAAAATAAGAATCTGCCCCATGCCTGGTATTTTTTCCTCCCAGCCTGGACTCTGAGACCCACGGAGTCAGCTTGCCTAACACTGGACTCTACACCAGTAGAAATCCAAGCACCAGCTCTATAGCTGGAGTGGTTCCTCTTCCAGAGCTGCCACAGGGACAACCTTTCCCAAAAGGCCAGGGAGAGAACCTGCCTTATCTCACACACATGGTACACTCACAAAGAAAGGCCAAGAGCCCATGAAACATACAGTGCCACATTCTTGGGGCAGTGCAAAGAGTCATTCCCTAAAAGGCCACCTGTCAGTGCCCCACTAACTCTGATTCTGTGAGGCAGAACCCCGTCATCAGGAAGGCCTGGGAGTGAGGCCCTGCTCCTTTATTCCAGAGGGAGGAAAGCTCAAGTCCTAATGCATTGACAAAAGTCCAGTTTGGGGGTCCATGGCCTTGCTCTTCCCACTAAAACACCCACATCACTACCGCATCTTCCCCACTTGCTCTTACATCATAGCAGTGTTTTAATTACAAGCCTTATTTCTGATGCTATTCATTTACCCATGGAAGTGTAGAGAGTGACAAGTTCAAATAATAAAATTACTGAAGAGGAGATAAGCATCAGGCGCTACCCTGGGAGGGCCTAAGAATGAAGGAGTTTTATGCCACATTTTGTTACTCAAGCCATGTAGTATTTTTGTCTTCCCTTGACAAGGACAGTATGTTGAAAATGGATGGGATATAATTATTTTTTTAATTCCAGAAAATTTGCTTGCTGTTCATAAATAATCCATTCAATCACTTTAGCAAAAGGGAAATGTTAAAATGATGGAAAATACTGTTCACCTAGGCTTGTCCGCAGTCTTTAAATCATTCCCCACTCCATCCCTCTTGCTGACATTCGGAGATGATTTTAATTAAGGGCACTTGACAAGGCACCATAGTCATTTAAAATTACTGGCTCAGGAAAATCTTTATAAAGATGGCTTTAAAGAGTTCAGAAATCCCAATAGCTCCCTGTATCAAGAGGGTGCACTATAAAATTGTAAATGAGCACATGCACTCGCAAGGTGATAAAGTGCTGTTGTTTTTCTGGTTTGACATTTCATGGATTCCAAGTGGGCCTAGCTTAGTGGCATGGCATAAATCACGGGACAGATCTGGATACTGTAAAACTTGAATATAGGAGCATTTCAGAGCCTGTGAAGTTAACAGTAATCTGTAAGAATTGTAATAATATGAGTTACTACTAACGCTATACTTATAGTGCAAAATAGGAATTTTTATAGAGAATTTTTATAGGAATTTCTTTTTAGAGAAACATCCAAAAGTAATTGCCAGGATGAATATGATAGCTATGAATTAATAAATCAATTGAAGTTGTGAAGACCATTTTAATGGGAAGATGGAAGTGTCTTTTGAGTTGAAATAATGAATCTAACAGCATCACCAATACTCTTTTATCATGAGGAAGCAATTCTTTTAACTGTAAGCTAAGCAAACTGATCCCAGGATTGTACTGTCATGATTCTTTCCCCTCAGAAGTCATCTTGGTCCCCTCTCCTCTTACCTTGGTCCCCTTCCCCTATCCTTGAGAGCCAATGTTTCTCCAACCCCAGAAAATAAGGACACTGCAGGTGAGAGCTCTATTGTATTAGCTCTGCGCATCCTCAGTTTCACCAAGTATACTGAAAATCTACCAGCATAGCTTTCATCCCTGGAATTGGATGATTTAAACCGCATTTGATCTGTGGACATCACAGTAAATACAATATGAGGAAACAGCAGCAAGACATGGCCATGGCAGGTTTAACCTTCATCTCAGATTTTGAACAAAACTGAAAGACAGAAACTAAGAAATGAGTTGTTGAACTAAAAATGCATGAGTCATTGCATAGTGCTCACAGCTAAATTTGTTTTGCAAACACTTAGTAAATTCAGTTTCCCATGATGTAATTCACAGATTCAGAAATCAATCATGTATCCATTGGTTTAAATGCAGAATTCTTCCCCAAAATGAATTTCTTTTTAAGAGGTTGTTTGAGAATTTATTAATTTACTATATTTGGAAGAAAAATAGTACAGCATTTGTTCAATCGGTAGTGAACCGGAAAACCCTCTGGCAAAAGGGAAGTCTGTTCATTTCGGTGCCTGTGTTCCTTGGCGGAATCCAAGAAATGGTAAAGAGGCTCATTTAACACTGGTTCCTCCAACTTAGCAAAACATGAAAGCTGTTGCCTAGTTAGGGGCCAGGCTGGAGTCCTCTCTCAGGAACGCTTTTGGTCCCATTTCCCATTCCCTGTGCAAGACGTGGGTGGTGAGCAGCCTGGTACCTAGGGAAGAGGCCCAGAGAGAGCTAGACACATGAGAGACGGTAGTGGGTGTCCGCCGCCCACCCCGACTACACTCCCAGGAGCCATGCACACCGCCATCTGTAGCCACCACTACTCAGCTGCACTTGGGTTGATTTCTACCTACAAAAACAATTAGATCATAGCAAAGACGGGTCCCTTGCCAAGTTTCTTCTCCAGATCAAAGCTGTTTATATCATGCAAATGTAAACAAGCAGAAGAGTGGAAGTCCCTCTAGTGTGATACAAGAAGGCTTTATTATACTACTATTATTAACACTAGCTTGCTCAGAAATTCAAAGTGCAGAAGAGTATAATAAAATGGTATGTTTAGTAGAGAAAAGAATTACAGAATGAGATGCATTACTTGGACCTCTTTCCCATGGAATTATCCAGCAGCAATTTTCAGCATATATTCTAAATATGACCACAGAAACACCTCCCTATTCTGCTACCTTTCACGAGCTTCCTGCCATGAAAATGCCCCATATTCTTTACTGTGGTCTGCCATTCGGTCCCATGTTTTTTCATCACTCTCCTCAAACTGTGCACTGCCACAATATGGGCACTGAAAATGTATTTTATATCAAAGCATGCATTTCTTATTATTTTTTGTTCCATTTGTGGTCTGGGAGGTAGTTTATTGCTCAAAGAAGCATAAACTTTTAGAGCTCCCTGGAAACTTGTGGCATTCCACCACAATTCCCCATTTCATGGATAGGTCTTGTGCTTGCTCAGTGCCCCACAGCTGCTGAAGGGGTTGGTGAGATCCCCAGGCTGGGGAGCGCCTGCCTTCTGGGCTCCCACTCTCCTGCTGGGCCTTCCACGCACAAACCCAGTCCCATCACCAGTCCACTGCGGAGGTGCGTGCCATCCTTTGCCTTCACCTTATTAAAAGGTAGGAAGAAATAAAAGGTCTCCAGGACTCAGACGTACCATTAATGACACACCAATGGCAGCAAATGTAAAACTATTCGATGTCTGCCGGAAGCTATGCTTTGTCTCTGATGTGATTCCCTCGCTTGCCTTTGGGCAAACAACCAGCTAACGTCTTCCTAATCTCTAGCAGGCATCTTACATAGTCCTATGGGGAGCAATGTGCTGATTTCCAGCTCTGCAATGAATTCCTTCAAATATGGTTTAGTGTCAAAGAAATTTCCTGCCTCCCTTTTTAGAATAAGAGAGATGAATGTTGTAAGGACTTAGAAACAAAGGAATCTTTGCCCGTGGTTCTGTGAGTACTACAGGATCTTTGTCATACTATATTTTTTAGTTTTTAGTTGATATCCTTGGGTTAAGTTCCCAGTACCACAAAATACAATAAATAAATACATAAACATAAACCAGGACATAGAAACCACTGAGAGAATTGGCAGAGGTAGACTGTATTCACATCCGCTAGCATCATCAGCACCCCAGCCTTGTTCTAACTGTGCTGTTATGTGTGCATTGCAAGAAGGCCTCTGGCTACTTGAGCTTATCCCAGCATCTCACTCTGATAGTTATCTGATGGTTTCCAAACATAACTGGTATCCAATATATTAGCCAGTATTTTCCCAGGCTGCCTTTCTTCTGGCTCAGTTTGGTGTGTTTGGGATAGATGTGCAGTCCTGTTTGGAGGGCTACGCATCTAGTCGATCTGCTGTAAAGAACGATGGACACGTGAAGACAGCGTCATCTGCACTCTGCATGAAAGAATGCACACCATCCCTCTGTGTGGACCTTTATAAAGTGCCATTCAGCACCTTCACCCCAGGACGACTGTTTTCAGTATCAGACCTTCTGTTTCTACACATGTAGAACATTTCCTGAGATCAGCTAAGACATGATCTAAACACGGATTACATGTATGTGATATGAACTTCATAGAATAATTTCAGAGAAACACAGAACATAGGATTAGCTTCATAAACATTATGTCATGCCCCTCCTCTTTGAAATGATGAGTAGTTAATATTTTTCATGAGGGCCAGGGGTTTAGCTCAACAGCAAAAGCACCTGCCTGACAAGCATGAGGTCATGAGTTCGATCCCCGGTACAAAAAAAAAAAAAATTGTACAAACAAAAGTGTTTGCCTGTGGTCCCTAGTGAAATTAGATAATACATATTTAATAACGCCTTTTACAATTTGCATTAAATATAACAAATGTATTTTTTCAACAAAAGTTTTGTAAGACAGGAAGTGACGGAAGATGACATATGGACTTATATTAGTGACTCTCTGCACATTAGTTCTAGAGTTTTATTCTTTCTCATAAGAGTGTATGGTGCACAGTTTGTAGTTGCTCAGATTCTCTCTGTCACTGAGAAGTTCAGAGACACCTTGCTCTTGGCGTGGTTCAGAGGCATTCAGAGCCCCAGTGACCCTACAGGTTTGACTTGTTCTTTACATACTTGATCATGCTTTACTCTGACCATAGAATTTGCAAAAGGCCACAGAAATAATACTCTCTTTTCACATGCAGGTGAAGGTTAAACAGCACTCAGACGTGCCAAACCTGCGACTACTTCACAGAAAAGCCAGATGTACGCAAGGTTCTCTGAGTTCTGGGTTGGTGCCCACCCTGCCAAGGGTGCTTTCATTATACTCCAGTACAGGAAATGAAGAAGGTTCTCCTTGAGTGGTGTATTTTAGAAAAATTGGAGAGTTATACACTCTTAAGCAAGATGTGTCTATCAGTCAGCGTTTACTAGAGAAGCAGATATAACACAAAATATACAACTATATAACAAATTACGAGATTGGCTTACGACCGTCAGCCACAGAGTTGAATGAGGAAGCATGTAGAGGGTGTCTGCACGCTGGCCGAATGGTCTAGCCCAAGGTCTGGAGCTCACTGCACTGTCCCTTGCAAGTCATATCCAGAGGCCAAAGGGTCTGCAAGGAGCTGCTGAAGAACCTATGCCAGGAGAAAGAAGAGTCTGCGACAAAGCCTGAAGAGTCTATGCCAGAAGGCTGAAGAGTCCCAGGTGAAAGTGGAACGGACAGAGCCAGAAGCCAGGAGACCATGACCAAGCTGAAGGTGAAGACTGGAGCTCCTCGGAAGAACCAGCAGGAGTCTTTCCTCACTTGCTTTCTATCTTATTCAGGCTACCTGCCCTAGGGGCAGGGAGGTCCTTTACCGCACATGGTCTCCACCCTTCCTCTTGCATAGGCTGAGGATGTCTGCCAATGAGGACCCTGGCCCCCTGCTGAATCACTTCCTCAAGCTGGCTAGACTGCTCAAGCTGATACAATGTATCAACCATTACAATGTAATAAAGTGAATGTTTGAAAAATGTTTGCAGCCTGCTTAAGGGACTTTCCCAGTAGCATTTTGACCTCATCCATCAAATGGTTTGTTGGACAACAGTCAGTCCAAGTATGTCAGATGCTACAAATACCATCATAAAATTAGTTAATTCAAGTGTCCCAAGCACCCACTTCTCAGCATCATTTGCTGGGTGGCTTTTGATGGGCTTCTTTCACACCATGATGATTTGCTGTTGCATTCTGATGTTTATGGGCTCCATAAAGGGAAGGTTCTAAAAAGATTATAGGCACTGAAAAAGGAAATATAACCTTTTCTTCAGGAGAATTGAGCAAAACAGAAGAAACATTTTTGGAATTTCTTGCCTGCCATGAAGAGGTGATGGTTCCCCATTGACATCCCCAGTTGTTTTATACCCTCAACAAAAGTCTTCAAGGAGTGGAATAAAAATTCCAGATATAAGACAGAGTATCTTCTCTCTTCTCCAGGGGGCTGATCCATCTTGTCAAGAGAGCTCCTTGAAGAAGAATCTTTCATTCTCGAGCATGGAATTGGAGTTGGTACATCTTGAATTAACTAGTATCTCTGCAATTATTCCTTTGCTAATCACAACAATATCTTCTTTATTTTTAAATTGCTTTCAGAAATCTTAAAATTTTTTATGGGTATTTATTAAACAATGTGCAAAATTTGATCTTTTCTAGTTATTTGGACTGCAGAATCTGAGTAAGGGCTTAAAGCTATTTGTCCCCATATCATAATTCCTCTGCCTGGCAAAAAAAGAAATGCTACTGCAATGACTTTTACACTGGAGAAGGGTTTGAAAGCTACTCCTCACAGCCTTCATTACGAAAAAAAAAAAAAAAACTGAAAGTTAGAAAGCTAGCTGTGTTGATGTTTGGAAAGGGCTACAGTGCCTCTGATGCATTTTAATAGAATTTTATGGTGTAACACAGTCCTTGTTCTCTTGTTATATTATGTCGCAAGGTGGGATGAAGACCGCTGGTGCAGACCCGTTGGAGGATGAGTGGGACCCCGTCCGTGTCCAGGGAGCCACAGCACAGGTTCGCACAGGCGCTTTCCTTGTTCTTCCCCTGCAGGTGGCTGCTGGTGCAGACCCGTTGGAGGATGAGTGGGACCCCGTCCGTGTCCAGGGAGCCACAGCACAGGTTCGCACAGGCGCTTTCCTTGTTCTTCCCCTGCAGGTGGCACAGCGCAGCTGGAGGGCCCTGGAGCTGCACCTGGGCAAACCTTCCTCACCTAGTCCAGAACTTCCCTGTAAAAGTCTTTACCTCTCTGACACAGTTTACCGTCCACCAGAGGAAGCTACCACCAGCCACTCACAAATCCACATGACAGTGTGAAGCCAATTCAGTGCCAAGTGGTGAAAATCAGAACATCGGATAGAATGCCAGTGAGATTACTCCCATTAGGAAGGACCCGGGTGAGGTTAACAGGATCCCCAGGACAGACATTCTAGAGAAGGAGAGAGTCACTAGACCTAGGCCCTGACCTTGGGCATCTCTTGAGTCTCTGGTGATGCATGAAGATCCCTTGCTTCTGATGTGGGTTCATACATGGCCACCTTCCCTGAACCCTGCCATCACTGGCACCTGACTCTGGGAGCCTCGAGGTGATGGGAAGCTTGCTATGTGCTGCAGCCATAGAAAAGTGGGTATTTCGGCAGCTTTCATTCACTTTCACTCATATCCTGCAAGTAAGTGAAAGTTGAAGGATGTCTGTTTCCAAACAGATTTGCTGGGGAAGCCACCAAGAGCACAGGCCTGATGCGTGGCTGTGAACTAGGCACATTACTGTTCTCCAAATCGTGCTCAGCCAGAGCCTTTCTCCCTGGATGCTTTTGCTCATGGTTTGGCTCCTGTGTCCCTGACCTAATATTCTCACAGTCACACCTGGCTTCCTGCAGCATTCAGAGAGGAGGCAGCTTTTCTTATCCCTAACAGTTGTATAAATACTTTCCTCAGCAAGTTGGGTCCTTTTTATGGAATGTTCTTCCCCAGAAATGACCCACTGACAATCTTTTCCAGGAACCAGGCTATCCCAGGCAGGCACTCACTCCTGGCTCTCACTGTCAATCAGCAGGCTTGTGTGACCACAGCCTACACAGCTTCCCTGACATTCCTGACATGAGTCCTGCAACCACCTGTGGATGACCCCTGCTCCACTCCGGTCTCTGTGGCCACAGTGCATAATCTCTGAGAATGCCCTAATTTTTCTCCTTCCCCAAGCCTGCCATCAGGGCTGAGACAGGCTTATCCTTCTGAACAGATGAGATTAGTCGATCATGTTAGAGTCAAAAGGGGGATTATAATGCTTGTAATACACTGAGTCAAATTAAATGTGCTTTGTTTGTACATCAGAAGATCCTGTTGCTGGGCCTCTGTGTCTTCCACTGGGTATAATAAATTGCCAATAAAATACAAGTGTACAGAGAAAAACCCTCCAGCAGAGAGCAAGAACAAAATAAAGATGGTTTATTTTTTCCTTGTCTGTTCAACCTAGTAAATGGGATTCTTAATTCCACTGCTGCCTCTCATTTTTAATATCAAGTGGAGACTAAAGTGCAAGAGAGCTTCGTTCAGAGTGGCTGATTCTGGCTTTCCATCTACTGGGACTCCAGACTTGGGATCCAGTCTATACATAGCACTCCCAGAGTGCACAGGACTTCCAGGGCCCAGGAAAACAGCATTGCATCACAGAATATTTATAACTCCGGTTCAGCTCAGCACCTCTGGCTCTCAGAGCTGTCTACTTTACTACTTGGGTCAGAGAAAATAAGTGCTTTTCTCTGAAAATTCTATTAAAATTTCCCCAGGATACAAGAAAAGAAGAAAAATCAAAAGGTTCTAGGGCCTCTTGCAAAGTCTTTCAGACTCAGTGCTTAACTTTCATTCTATTGGCATCTACTTTTATTCTTACTGGCATATACAAAAAAAAGGAAAAATCTACCATGAGGTATTTGCTAATAAATTCTACAGCTGTGATCTTTTTAAATACAAAATGATGGGTGTCAGCATGTGCATTTGTAACCACTGCTCAGATGCCTCCCTGGGATTCCACTGCATCACATGCATTCATGACACCTGATTGTGCCCTGGTATCAGTCCTGGCCAGGTGCAGACTAAAGGGATGGTATTTCTAGGCTGAACAATGAAGCTACGGTACTGTCTTGGTTACTTTTCTTTGGTTGCTGGGACAAAACAACTAACACACTAATGAAGGAAGGAAAGTTTTATTTTGTTCACTGTTTATGGAGGTTTCAGACTATAATCAGCTGACTCTAAGGCAGGGTGGCATGGCACAGGGCCAATATGTCAAAGCAGCAGCCAGAGCAAAAAGGGGGCAGAACAAGCCTCTTTTTCTCCATTATATTGTACACAGCCCACCACCACAACCCCAGGGCAGGTGTAGCACTCAGGAAATCTCTGTGCCCTCCTCATACCCAGGATGAGGATATTTACAAAGAACCTTGGATCCCTGCTGAGTCTCTCAGTTAAACTTCTACACTTCTCAAGTTGACACAATGTATCAACCATAACAAGTACTGAATCTTGCTATAGGGAAGGTGGCCTATTTCCTGGAGAGCATGTGTTGTTACTCTCAAGCAGTGGCAGAGTTTCCTTTTTGTGTTTGAAATTATTGTGCAAATGAATGAAGATTAAAATGCTTGGGAAAATTTGTGAAACATAAAACAATTAGAATTCCTCCTTTCCACTGGGAGTGTGGGAAGCTGAAAAGAAAATCATTTTTACCTTCATAACAACAAAAGTTGAAGATGTACAAACTCACAAGTTTGGTGTGCAACCAACCAATTCAAAATATAAAGCAGAGGCATCTTCCAGGAAAGGTATAGTAACTCACGAGCTGGGTGGATGGTCCTGGCAGCAGTCAGAGGTATCAGCTAAACTGTTTACTCAGCAGCTAGAGGCAAAGGCTGGCCGTGAATGGAAATACTGGGAATTGGCACCTATTCTTTGCTTGTTTTCTCTGCAACTCACTGGATGCTCACAAAACACCAGGGTATTTGCCCTGAGAAAGCATATTGCAGAGCCGGGGATTTAGCTCAGTGGCATAAGCGCCTGCCTGGCAAGTGTAAGGTCGTGAGTTCGGTCCCCTGTACCGCAAAAAAAAAAAAAAAAAAAAAAAAAGCGTATCCCAGGCTATGGTCTGGGGGGATGGTGGCAGCATCACTTCAGGGTAGCCCACCCCTTTTACGGGTAAGGCCTCTGAGATGCAGGGAGAGTAACCAACACATTGTCTTGAGTAACTGGCAAAATGGAACAGAGGACTCTTGCAGATCACTAGTATAAAGCAAAGCCAGTACAAATTAATAGGTATTTGTGGCACACACAAAAATAAGGTATATGAAAATACAGCACAAAGGCTGATGGGAGGACTGAATGCCTATGTGGCAAAGACTGTGTTGTATATGTGAGAGGATAATACAGGTACCTTAAACTCACAGAGCACTGGCTGCATGAAGCCCTGGACAGCTAGTTATCCAGCCTATAAAATCATAGATTTTGGGCTGGAGATTTAGCTCAGTGGTGCAAGCACATGCCTGGCAAGTGCAAGGTTGTGAGTTTGAACCCTTGTACCACACACACACAAAAAAATCATAGACATTTAACTTTATTATGGTGCATGGTTTGGTACTCAGACAGGTGAGACCAGAATGCCATGCTGGGGGAGAATAAGTGCCTGCTAATCCACCTCCTTGGGCTGGCCATACACAGTCAGTGAAATGGAAAGCAATTTGCATCAGATGTTCTAGGCTTGTGTAGAGAAAAATGCAATGATTACTGATAATAGCATTTCAACCAACCTGTACCTGTAGGTGCCTGTGAAGACAAGTATTTATCGCTATTGAGCAAATATGTAAGTTTTATTGAATTATTAAACTTTGCCAGGCAGTTTTTCACAAAATATTTAATAAGTTAAAATATAACTTTTATTTTAAATGCAAAAAAATATTGTGTATGTTATATATAGTCCAAAACAATTCCTCTACTGAACTGCAGCCCTGGCAAGCCAAAACATTGGGCATCCCATTGTAGGTGATGGCACTGGTTAATTATCAATGCATACTGTAAACACTAGCAAACAATAAAAATATCAAACAAGGTATAAGTAATATGCTAAGGCAATTTGTAGACAGTATGCAAACAGACTGACAATTAAATCATATTAGAGTGGTCCAAAGAATAAAAAGAAAGGAAAACCAGGTTTTCCTATCAAACAAATCCCAATAAATTTAAAAGGATTCAAATCACAGAATTACAGTCTTTGATCAAGATTTAACTAAAAATCAGTCAGGACTCTAGCGAACTCTGACAAACACAAGAATGTTTTGAAATTAAACAAAATACTTCTAAATAGTTCATAAGTCAAAGAAAAAAATTAGAACTTATTTTGAAACTCAACACATTAAATTTTGGGTATATTTTAAGGCCTAGAGAGAAGTCGATAGCAATGTATATTTGATGACCAACTAAGATACATCTCAAAATAATATCACCAGAGTCTACTTTAAGAAAACAAAGAGCAAATAAAATTTGAAACTAACAATACAATGGAAATAATAAAGATCAGTGTAAAAAGAATAAAATACAAAACAGAAAAACAATAAAGAAAATCAAGGAAACTAAATTTTTTTAAAGAATATTAAAATTATTAAATTAATAAGCAGTTTGGGAAAGAAAAAGATAGGTTACCAGTATGATAAATAATAGAGGTGATATATGGATTCCATAGGTATCAAACAGATAGTGAGGGAACACTATAAGCAACTACAAATTGATAAATTTAAAAACCCAGATGAAGTAGATCATTTATTTGAAGGATTTAACCTTCCAAAGCTCATGCAAAAATAATAGAATATATAATCTCAGTTTTCCTATATCCTAACACAACTAAATTATAGTTTCCAACCTTTTCAAAACAGGAAATTCTAGGCCCGCATAACTTCATTGATGAATTCTATTAAATATTTAAAGAATAAACAATGATAATTTTATATCAATTCCTCTGGAATATCAAAGAGAAGATATGTGTATTCATTCCAAGAACTCAGCATTTCTGTTGCACTAAAACCAGGCAAAGACACTGCAAGAAAAGAATACCAATATTCCTTGTTGTTAAAAATTAAAATTCTTAACAAAATCATATCAAACTGAATTCAACCATATCTAAAAATTAACAAAATGACCTGGCCAATTGGAGTTTATTCCAAGAATGAATGTTTGATTTAACATCAAGAGAGGAATCAATATAATTCACCATGCTAACCAATATTAAAAGAAAAAATACATGGTCATCTTTATAGAAGCAGAAATGTTATTTAAGAAAATTTGAGAGCCAGCTCACCACCCTGGTAAGTGTCTGTGGGCCTCGCAAGCCCCTGCTGCTCCAGGGTGAGAATTATTGGTGTTTCCTGAGCTCTGCACCATGTTGGAACTTGGGGTTCTGGGAGAACAGGCAGCCAGCTCATCACCCTGGTAAGTGGCTGTGGGCCTGCCAATTAAACATCGATCCACCCCACCCCCACCCCCGTTAGCAAGTGGCAGCCGGAGGTCTGAGTATCTCTTGGGAGGATGAATGTATGCAGTGTGGCAAGTAAGGGGGATTTCCTTCTACCATCTCTTTGAAGGCAAATATTTTTAGCACTGTTTTGCTCAGTTCTGATTAATGGTACTACTCTATTCAATATTCTGTTTTTAAAAGTTTGGTATTTCCTTCCCTTTTGCTCTACCTGATTGAAAGAACAGCTAATGTGAACAGAATGGGATGTAGTATTGTGCCTATTGCTGTTGTCCTGGTGACCTGCTGTGAGGTTCTGTGCCAATTTCACTGCACTGTCTCCGATGGCTTTGATCTCTCTTGTTCTGCTGTATTTTGCTACCTTAAAAAAAATAGATAATAAAGTAGCAAAATACCTCCAAAAAACTCCCAACTCCACCAAAGCTGATCCATGGGGAATGGATGAGGAGGAACTCAAAAACAAAGCAACAGAATAATATAAGGTGATTAAAAGTAAATAACAACAACAAAACAGATCAGTAAGGTACTGAGCAACATGAAACAGGATATAACTAAACAGATAATGGGCTTAAAAAGCAAAAGAAGGAAAAGAAAATGCTCTAAAAGATATAACTGCATTTATGTTTCTGTGTAGGATTGATAACCATGTTGCTGAGTTTTTATTGGATCATTGGACAGAACCGTTTGCAGCCTCACTGTTTGAATGTCCACTTTGTATGCTTTAATTTTGTAACTTGAACAACTATGTCTAAGAATACAATATATAATTTGTCAACTAGTGATTCTTACTGTTTGTTTTTTCTCTGAATTTCTGTATTGTTTCTACCCTTTTTTCTGTTTTGCTTTTTTTCTCTTTAAATAAAATTTTAAAAATTTAAAAAAGAAAAATTGGCATTAATTCATTATAGAAAGCTCTCAATTAGGAGTAGAATGGAACTACCTCAACCTTATAAATAGCATCCACAAAAAAACTAAAACAGACACATATAAAGTTGAAGCTGTCTATCTGCCTTTGCTGATGCTTGCAGATTCACAGATTTCATTTGAATAGATGAGATCACATGGTCACAGTGGATCTGTGGCTCTTCCAGTTTATAGCTGAGTGTAGCTTGGCTGTCTAGCAACCAGCTTTTGCTGATACATGATGTGCACCTTGGTATATTATGCCTGGGGTACCAGCTTTTAGAGATTTATTTTCCTAAATTACATTCATAGGTACCATTTGCACATCAAAACTATGTTTTACAAAAATAATGTGCTTTGAGAATAGCAGAGTAAATATCAGCACTATGCACTACTGCTAACCTGAGTCAAAACCCACTTGATGTGCTGAGAGTATCTACTGAGTACAGAGGCCGTCAGCAAACCAAAGCCTTTGGAGACCCCTTGCTGCAACAGTAAGAGTGGGGGCTTCTGTGTGTGACAGACAGACAGTTGTACTTTCTCCAGTCTCAACTTTTCATTCTTAGTGCAACAAAAATATGCCCAAAGGGGCTCATGGAGCTACAGATGGAATTCCCACTGAGTAAAGACAAATGGATACTCTTGGTGTTGTGGTGCTACTTGGCTTCGCCATATAAAAAATCCCTAATTTTAAGGAAACCCAAATATGTAAGTCTAAATTTTAAAGTTAATAAATAGAGAATTATTTAGTTTATAAAAATAATCTTATAAGCATTTTTTTATTACAGAACATGATATTGCAATTTGATCTATCCATCTACAAATTTCTAGGGCTATAAGGACTACACTAGAAGCATTCAAATACGAAGCAAATTACTATCTGATCACCAATGAGCAATTTGCTTCATAGGCAAATGGAAGGTAAAAACTCTTTGGGTGGATTTAAAAGTGAGATCCATCCTCATCATGAAACAAGCAGCAGTCAACACTGGCAGCACTGACAGAGAGGAAGGGAGGGAGAGAGAGAGAGAGAGAGAAAACACTACCAGACAGCACCCTTCTTGAGATCAGTTCCTAGAGGAAAGCCATGCTTTTCTTTTGACTCTGGGCACCTGCTACAACCATAGGACATCATCAGGGACACAGCATGGAGCACATGTGAGACAGGCACAATTCTCTTCATTCTTGTGGACACAGTCAATATTTTCAAGCAATTGCAAATGGAGTGGTAGATGATGCAAATGTCAACTCAAGTCATATTGAATCCACACACAATATCACAGGCTAAAGCATTACTTCACTGAAAATAGCCATTTCTAAGGCATATGTTATTAAATTGCAATCTCTATTCCAAAGCATGGTGGAAATCTATCTTGCAGTGTGAATGTGCTCATTAATTTGTGTCATTAATTTGTTCCTGAAAGTGATTTCTCTTTGCCTTCCAAATCACTTCTTTTTATTGTTTAAATGATGGACAAACAGCAGCAAGCAGAAATACCATCTATCCTTATTCTACACTGACCTAGAAGGAGCAACACTGTCGAATGCTTTTTAGAGTAGAACAATCAGTGCATATTCGTGAGATGACTTATTCAAGGCAGGGGAAAGTTGAGGGAAAGGAAAGCTCAGAAATGAAGTCCCTTCAAATAAGTTGGGTTTGGACCAGATTCCCAAAGTGCTTACCTCTCATGGCTCAAGCCTCCAAAATGTGCACAAGCTGTGTAATTTCCACTCTATGGCCTGGATATGTTGGTGTTAGCTCAAAACTCAATTTTAACAGAGACAGTATTTGAAAAGGTACAGCATTATTGTGAGTTAACCCAAAGGAGAAGATGACATGTAGCAACCTGAGAAGGAGGCAACATGTCAAATGCTGAAGGATGTAACCATGTGGCTCGGTATCTGACCCCTATAACAGGCCTCCACCCACAGTGCTTTGTTCACAATCAGCTCAGTTATAGACACAGTCTACAACTGTAAATATTATGATCCATGCTGGGGCAAAATAAGCCACACCCAAATCATAGCATAGATGTCGCTGATAACATATTTAGAACTTCTTTCAGGAATTTCTGATCCCTTGCTAACTTGATATTGAGTAGAAATGCTAGTTAATGAGCTAGAGGTCTCCTTGCGTTTTGTAGGTGTTCTGAATTCAGCTTGGGGAAATGGGAATTTTGAGATAGAATTCTAAGGGTATTTATTCCAATGCATTTAAGAAATTAAATTGATAAATTTTCAAAAATATTTTTGCATAATTGAATTTTGCATGACTTTACTGTGTTCCCCAGCAGTGTCCATTGTATTCTAACAGAAAATGATCCCCTCTACCCCTACAATGTAGTTCCTTAGTTTTCCAGGTAATAGTTTCTGCTTCAGTTTCAGTTTCAGTTGCTTCTAGTCTCTTAGAAATGGCTGGTCACTGTGATACATAGCTGGTCACTAGGATGCATATTATGTAAACCAATCCCTAATTGACAAGCCATTCTGCCTCTGTACTTTCTGCTTGCTTATCCCATATAAGCCCTAGACCATCACAGATCATTCTCTGATATTCTGGGAATGATCCCAGTCATTGCCTGTTGACATAAATAAGTCAGCCACCAAATCCTGGCTATCACTTTGTTGTTTCTGCTTGCCATTGAATCTTGTGTGTCAGCTGGGAAGAGTGACCTGAATTTTTTGGGCACCAGTCATACCCTCTTGACTGCAGCAAGAACCTCTCCAGATCCTGACTGGAAGGTATGCCCTCAAGATTTCTCATGTTCCCTAGGAGGTCTAGAGGAGAATTCCGAGATCCTCACTCCAGTAGTTCACATCAAACCCCAAAAGGAGGAGGGTGCAATCTGTCTGTCTGTCTGTCTGTCTGTCTGTCTGTCTGCCTGATTCCAGTAAGATGTCCAAGGGCACCCCAATTAGTCGATCTGTCAGTCCTTCTCATTTTGAGCAGAATAGTGTGTTCAACTCTTGTTAGTTAAGACCACCCTCAAGGGAAATGAGGTTGGAATGTTAAACCTCTGAGAGTCTGTTAAATGATTGTAAGAGTGAGTGGACCATACAGCATAAGTAATAGTGTGTTCCGTCTGTGCACCAAGATTGAGAAGCACTGGGTGTGGTAGCTTATTAGGCCCTCCCCTGCAGCTCATGGCAATTGACATGTGGAACAATGGAGGCCTCACACCCTCCTTAAATAAATCATGCCTGTGTCCCTGTGAGGGGTGCAGCCAGGTGGGCATCTGAATGGTGTCTTTCTCCTAAGGGGCACCCATTGTTCAAGAGTACAGAACACACATGTAGGAAGTCATAGATTAGAATTAATTATTCAAAACCCATAGTCCCTGACTACAGAAAAATGGGCTTCTACAGAGTTAAAAATGAAACCTAACTACCCTACATCTCAAAGAAAAAAAAAGGAAAAAGAGGCCCATTCTTCCAGGGAATTATGCCTTGGCATGCTCATCGGCTGCTGCAGTTGCTGCCAGTTAAAGGGGTTCCAGCTAGCCACTGTCTGTATTCAGTCACAGAGGCCCTCCTTCCAGTACCTTCTGCTTACACACCTATCCTAGTCAGATTGTATCATCCAACACCCACTCAAGATGCTGTCATCAGTTCCTTCTGAGTTCCTCATTTTGACTGAGACCGAACTAATCTGGTGCCACATGCTGTACTGGGATGAACAGTTCTAAAAATGGTTCCCTGACAGATGCTGAGTACACCCTGTTTATGGGTGGCAGTTGCTCTGTTAGGAATGAAGTTTAGCATCCTAGATAGGCTGTAGTCATCTGGGATAAAACTGTTTTGGCCAAAATTCTCCTGCAGGTATAATCTGCCCAGCAAACTGCTCCTTGCTGCTGCTTTGAAACCTGTTACCAATGATGCAAAAATCCCACTCCAGAAATATAAGACCCTGGGATCCAATTGACTAAAACATCAACCCCAGTCACTAGACCTGCCCCCATCATATGTTCTGTAAGCTCAAGTCACTGCACTGGCACCCATACCCTGCAGCCAGCTCAGGCTTCTGTGTCCGTGTCACCAGCCCCAGTTTCCCATTCCATAGCCATACTGAGAAGACAATAAAAGTTTGTATGGTCTACCCTTGGTCATTGGCAACAACAGGCATGAATTTATAGCAGAGGTAACTCAAAACTAGATTAAATAAAAACTATCTTCCGCTTATAAACAGTTAAAAGATCACCTATACCTGTAAACACTCCTGAACACACATATATAACCAGGAACATATTAACTACCTTTGCAAGTGTCAGAAACCCAGCCTTAGATCCACTGGGAAATTCACCTGGTCAGTTCTTCTGAGGCTCACTCTGAAAAGACAATGCACTCAAAACCCTGCTGTGGTCACTCTGGATTCTGACCTGTCCACACACCACTGAAACTTGAGGACAGGATTACTTAATGTCTATTTCCCTTGATTTTTGTGTCTTTTCAGTCTGCTCACCCCAGTCTTTGCTTCCCTGCCCTCTGCTAGCTGTGTTTTTTTTACCTTAAACTGTATGGATGGTTGCCCTAGGATAACAGAAAAACCAAGAAAACTCTTGATCAAGATTTAATCAGTATCTAAGGCATATTGGACACTCTCCTAGACCAGATTAACTCCCTCACTCCCTCACCAGAGTAATATTACAGAACAGACAGACCTAAATTATACCGCTGCCTAAAAAGCAAGTTAGGGAAAAGCTCTGTAATAAGACAATCCAGGGACACTAGCTAAGATCAGAGACAACCCTAACGTTACGCTTCTAATTAGTCCTTGTCTCAGAAGATCACATGCAATATGCCCAGCAAAGATTTGCTGAGGAAACTAAGAGGGGACAATGTGTAGAAAATGTGCCCCATCTCCCCAGCCAGGATATGGCAGTTTCTTAGTTGTTCAGGCTGTAGTTCTTGCTCCACTTCCAGTTGCTTCGGGTCTCTTAGAAACGGCTGGTCACTGTGATGCATAGCTGGTCACTGTGATGCACATTTTATAAACCAATCCCCACTTGACAGCCATTCTGCTTCTGTACTTCTTGCTTGCTTATCAGGGCCTGATATTCTGGGAATGATCCCAATCAGTGCCCATCAACTAAATAAATCTGCTTCCAAATCCTGGGTGTTGTTTCAGTGTTTCTCCCTGTCATTGCAGTTTGAGATGACCCTAGACAGGATTTACTTTTCAGTAGCCATGACGTAGGGTAGACCTGAATGGCATCTTCCTTTTCAGTGTTCAGCTATAGAGTTTTCCTGGACTGTACCCTCACTTTCCAAGGATTCCTAGGATTTGGAAGATTCAGGTTATACTACATACAGTGCAAGATTCATGGAGAGTAATATCTTTCTGGTTTTACTTATTTTTTTCTCAGATCTGATTTAAATGCTTAGAATATGATTGAAACACATTAGCATCTCATAAATATTTGTTAAATATATAAGCATTTAATTATTGATGCCTCAGGGTTTTAATAAAAATATTAGATGTATTTACAAGCTTACTTAGTTGCAAAAGAATTAATGAAAAGATTATATTTAAATGAATTACAAATTTCTAAGTTCAGTAGTAGAGCAATTGCTGATCCTTTCAGTGAACAGTTACAGAGCATGAACTATGTGTCCTTGCTTCTTGCCAGGTTAAAAAAGATCCAAAGAGAAACAAAGCTAGTCCTGAGCTTTATTGTATTTATTATTTTATGTCAAAAATGCAGTTGGCAAGAGATGGTACATTCACTCAGTCTTTGTTGGAACCACAGGCAAACTGCCACAGATATCTCTGAGTTCATGGGGAGATCACTGCACAGCTGGAGGGAGCTTATGCAACATCACACAGATGCAGGAGACCCACAGTGTGCTGGTTGAAACCTACATATGTGTGTGCTTTCATGAACACATGGTATCTGTGTTCATCAATACGCGTGGTGTTTATGTTTGTGCGTGATTTGTGTGTTTGTTATGTGGATGTAGTATGTGTTTCTGTGCATCTGCTATGGAATGTGTAAGATATGACATATGTGCCACACTTGTGGTCTCTGTGCAGTGTGTCAGAGTGGTATGAGTGTTTACACATACGTGGAAGAGGATGGTTTAGGATGTATGTGGTACATGTGGTGCATGTGGATGTGTCAGGCAGTTTTTGATGTTCCCAGAATTCCTCCTGTTTCAGTATTTTTTGGAAGAAGTTGGCTAGGGACAAATCCCCTTCTACAGTAAGAAAGAGGAAGTCAGAAGTCCTTCAGTGCACACAGGAATTCAGGGACTCGCTAATATGGTTTATGTTGGGTCTGAAGGGCATGTCTCTAACATGACAGTATTAATCACTGGCAAGAATTCAAGTTCTGCTTACAAAAGACATTGGAAACATACAGCAGCATAAGACATACAGTCTAGCCTCAGTGTTTTACTGGAACATCCCAGATTGTGTGATTACAATAGATTTATTGGAGAAAAGAAAAGATTATAATTTCCAAAATGGGTTTGGTGAATAACAGCAATCATCCAATCATCCAATAAGCCGCTTCTTGCTAAGCGCCCTGCCTTTGACCTTGGGGAGCTTTACAGGAAGCTCAGGGGATTCCCCAGGGTGCGGCTGGGCTGTCTGCACACAACACTCAGACTCAGCCAGGCATCCAGGACAACAGCAAATCTGCATCACACTTCTCCCAGAAGTTTTCACCCACTGCCTCGGTGCAGTGAGCTAGAACATTCAAATAGGAGTTTCTGGATTAAGAATTTATGGTGGGTGAAAGTGTTTAGATAAAATAATACAGTTCCATCGTATGTTCTCTAAAGTCTATGTTTTATAAGCTTAAATATGAAGCCAAAAAATAGAAAGCAGATTTCAAAAATATTATTTGCTTTTTAAATTTTTAAACATTTCTGATTTGCAACCAACTAATTGGATTTTATTTCAGCAAGTGGGGTCTCCAACAGTCAGCCCTTTGGATGTTTCCATGGTGAGAAAAAGCAGTAAGTGATCACTGTACTTGTGGCTGCTGTGTGTACTCAGAGGTGACCGGGTCCCTGTGCCCAGTTCACAATGGCAGACAGTCGGAACTTCAGTATTGCTGTCCTATGGTTGCATGCACAAGACCTTCAAACTTCTGAGGTGTCAAAGGCCACCTAGCCTGAAAGGGAGGCAGAGACCACTGTGTACTCTGGGGTTAATAATTGGTGTGCTGCCTGATCTGTTTATGTTCTCCTCCTCTGATGTCATAGAGCACTTACGATCATAAGAATTAGAGAATATCTGATGTATACAGTGGCACACAAAGCAAAATTGGCCCCAATTCTACCACCAGAGTTCTATTTCAACACTTAGAGCAAAAAGACAAGCCCTGGGACTCAGAGGTGATGGCATGCCGTATCTTGTATGGCAACACAGACTTGGGCACAGCAGGACCTTACCAAACTCAGGAATGAGACTGAACAGTCACACACATCACTGGTGATGGCCCTGGGAAGATTGGTCTGTCCTTCACTTCCTGTTTCCTCCTTGACACTATGGTGCAATCTTTAAAAAAAGATCCATTGTATCTTTTTTGTGTGTGAGTTTGTATTTTTAATTTTGTGTCTTCAAATGCTAAGTAAGCATCAGAACAAGTTCAATGATCCCCGTCTCACCAGGTTAAGGTAAGTGCTGAGGAAAAATATGATCTTTGAAGAATAAGAAAATCAGCATAGGTTAAAATAAGCAAGGGCAAGCATCACTGTGTGAGTGTTCTTTTAAAAATGTGTTTTCTTTGTGTACATGTCTTAATATATATGGCTTTAATCCTCCATAATTAATTAAAAGTACAAACAATTATTGAAATTATGTGACTTTCAAGATGCTGTTTTATAGCTCTCCTGCACGTTCTGTAAGGAGCATATTGTGTTCTACATTCTATGTCTTGAGATGTGAAACATATTTTTTTCTGAATTAAATGCAGGAAAATGAGATGGCTGGGAGAAAAATTGGGTTCCACTTCCAGCATCTCTTGGTCTCCAGTGCTGGATCTCTGTCCAACCCCTCTCTGTGCCCTTCTCAGTTGTAAACCCTCTCTTAGGTTACTTTTTTTTATTTTGCAGACTGTGGGTGCTTCCAAATAATTAGAAGCCAAAAGTGTCTTTGTTTTTGCCAAATGAAATGTCACAAAGGTAAACAAATGGAACTAAGGAGCAATGCCACACACAAATGGCCTTTGTCTGAGTCTCCCTCTCCCATCAGTATCAAGAGAGTGGACAAGTATCTGTCACTGTCACTTCCTCGCTGCCCACTGGTCTCACCACCAACTGTTCCATTTGCAAGTGGCATCCTCCCTCCACTGCACAAAGAGCCTGTATAAAGGCTAGTATAAACCACGGTGGCTCGGTCTCTAGAGCGTGGACACCTACTGCCTGCTTTGGGGGTAAGAGAGTGAAGCCAAAGAACTAGAAGCTCCCCTTTCATCTTTCAGCCTGTTTGTGTCAGTCTTGAGGGATTACATCATTAATAAAAGGCCCTGAACTCCTTAAAAAAATAATTTAAAAAATGCTAGCATTCTCTACTGCAACAGTTCTATCTACTATTTTTGTGCTGTACAGCATTCCGATTATTTGCTGTTGGTCACAGATCATCTCAAAGCCTACATTTGCTCTAAGATAAACAAGCAAAACAGACTTCCCAATACTTCTCAGTGAGAATGCTGCAAACCACAAGTGACTGAGGTTTCCACTGATCACTGCACTGACAGACCACACGTAAATACTTTGAGTCTAAAATAAAACCCAAAATGCTTAATTTATATTCAGCCTCACCGAAGAAATTTAGTTTCTGGATTTCTTTCAGTTTAAATACTTACCTTTTATTTTCTAATGCATACATTTCTCTGACCTCATGAAATTGACCAATCACAAAATAACTCAAAAGTAAGGTAGTACCAAAATTTGGTAACGTGAAAGCAATGTTATTGTTGAAAAATCCAGGATTGTACTGTAATTGTGTCTATTTTGAGCCATATGATTTTTCTCTTACAGTGTTTTTCTTCCCTAGGTAAATTTCCTAATGATTAATTTGGTTTGATCTTATTTTTGGTAGTGTTCAAGCTTTCTCTGCTTTCTCTCTATGGGAAATGAAGACACGCGTAGGTCTGTTATAGGTGCAGTTGTCTTAAATAATTTAACAGTAGGATGTGCTCTGTGGTTTCTAGCCACCGAACTGCACTCCTCACTAACACATTTTTAAGGTGATTAACTCAGGTATTCATGCTGCTGCTTGTAACTAAGGTGGTGAGTATTTTGACCATTTTGATGTAGAAATCTGGGAAAGCACCTCTTAGAATCAGGGACAGAGGTCTGCAATCCCTGGAAGGCTTTGGAGGGATAATAAAGATGAGCAAAGCTATAAACGCACATGATTTACAGGAAGGCAAGTGTTTGAGCACAGCTGGTATTTTAAAATCTGAGATTATTTTTGGTATGTATTTGAAATCTCAAGGCTTAAATTGATTTAAGAAGGTCAAAGAATGTATTCTTCTTCTCCTTACACATAGGGAATAAAATTGACCCTAAAACATACAGGAAGGCAGAATTATCTTGGGCTGACTTTAAAGGGGAAGAAAGTTACCTGCATGATCTCCTGAGGAACTCTGAGTGTTCTGACTCTGAGCACCAAGCACGCAAAGGTGTCAAATACATGTAAACGCTGAATATCTATTTCCCTTTCTTCTTTACAGATCTATGCAGACCCTGATACCCACACAGTGCCTGTCAGTCCACCAGGCTTGGCCAGAGATTGCTGCAAGAACACCTCAAATTTCCATGCAGCACTGTATGTAAACTGAGGTGTGCATTCTTACCGCTTGTCAAAACAATCCTGAAATCCCATTTTCCTTTAATAAAGCATAGTTTTGTCCCCCAGATGTATGCTTGAATAAGATGTCATACTCTGTTTCTGTTCCGGATTGCACCCTGCTGATATTCTCAGGCAGCAAGAAAATTACCTTATTGAAACATATTGCTGGTGGTGACTACGGAGCCAAATTTTGCATTGGTATTACACACATGACATATTCAGAGACCTCTGAGTAAGACTATGAATATCAAGTGATTGAGAAGATTATACAGGCTCGGTCTTTTTCTTGGGGTAAGAAAGGTTGTGGTTCCGGATGAGTGTCTTTCAGATCAATGTAATTATGTCATAAAAACATGTCACAGAAGAGTTTACTTCACAACCTGAACACTCCTCAGCCTTTCCCTGGCTGTGTGTTCTGTGTGGAACTGCCTCTGGTAGTTTCAGGAGTCATGTAGGATTGCGTCTTTGTGTTTCTCAATTTTCCATGCAGAGATGGACATTGGACACATACGGTCCAGGTGTCCATGAATGGCATGCTCATGAGTGTCATGGACAATGACGTGGCATGCAGCACGCAGTTAAGGTGTGGAGATGCTACCCCTCTGCACGAACACAGGCACACAACGGGAAAATGGAAACACGTGACTGACTCCAGAGGGAAGATGTTTACCTCATGAGTGCTGTAGGAAGAGTGGTATTGCCAGCAGAAGGTGCTGGCTGGCAAATAGAGTCGGTCCTCCCATCAGGCATGCCGCACCCTGTGGCTGACTTTTATTTTTTGGGAGGGTGGTTAAGAAGAATGTTTTGGGATACATATAAAATATACAAAACAGTTCATATATATTAGAAACAAGCTTTACCTTTACCAATATTTTTAACATTAAAAAAATACACTTGAAGATAATGTGGCCTTGCATGTGCTAATGAGAAGCTCACCACTGCCTTATGCTGCTAAGCAAATAACAGAGGCAGGAGCCTGGGTTCCTGCCTGACCGCAAGTTCTGCAGCCCCTCTTGCTGGCCTGGAGTTATCTCAGGAACAGGAAGTAATTTCCAAGAAACTGAAAGTCAGGGCCAGGGACATGGACAAGAAACAAATAGGAGTTTCACAATACCCATGAGTTCACCTTCTGGTCATGGGCTGAAAATGCTCTTTTACAATGGTCTCGTATTAAGTGGGACAGTTTCATGTCAGAAATCACTGTTTCCTAGGCCTCTTCTGTGTGGATACGGCCACAGCACTGCAAACTTACTGCTTGTGGGTAAATACTTCTGTGCTATGCAGAGAAACTGGGGGAGTGACATCCTTACACCAAGACAAAAGTGGTTTTATTTTTAAAGAACACAAGCAGCAACAGAAATCTCTAATTTCTTGGTTCATCTGAGTAACATTGGTCGTGTTCATAATTTAAAGGTGAAAATACCGACATTTGGGATGTGGGCTATGTTTGTGTCCCGCTGGCTCACACCACTCGCTTCTGACACCCCACGCCTAGAAAGCGAGGAGAGACAGGGAGCCTTCCAGAACTGGAATTTTCCTTACCTTGAAGATGCCTTTGAGACCTCAAATAGTAGCTGCTGCATTTGGTCTGCTTTGGAAGGAGCTTTCTACTTTCTATCTTTTTCTCCTAGAGCTCTCTGTCTTTCCTTAGTCAATTTCCAGCTCATTTCTTTCCTTTCCCATTACTTTTTGGTTACCAGGATGTGAGATCTCTGCTACTTCTTTAGTTGCCACTAGACAGCAGGAGACATGACGCTTGGCCAATTGTACCAGGAAAGAGACCAACTGAAGCCCAGATCCAAAATCCCTGAGGTCTCCATTGCTTCCTTGACTTAATTCAAGGCATGGTTTCAGTGACAAGCAGAAAATTTCCTTTGAGGAAAATAATCAGAATATAAATTTTATTTAAATGTTCTATGTTACCTTGTTTTTCTGTGGTTATTTCATCCGTAATACTAACTGACTACAAAGGAAAGCTACTGAGAACACAGAAGTGTTCTAAAAACCCCAGTTCTCCACCAAGCATCTATGTTCCCCTCAGGAATCTTCCAGAGAATTGCTCTTGCCACTTTTGGTACATGCATGACAACAGCGTCCTCCACTCAACACATCTACGCAGAACCGAATTGACAGTCTGCAAATTCTGGCACAGTGACCTGCTTCACTCTCCTGTTTCAAGGAGCTGCCACCTCAGCTCTGGGAAGCCAGAGCACAGGGACCTGCACACAGTCTCCCTGACCCGGGAGTGTCCTCACTCAGGAAGCTGGAGTCCCCAAGTAGACTGTACTGGAAGCATCTGCTTTCTCAGCATACAGTTTTATACATCCTGGATGAAATTCCTGGGTAAGAAGCTGTGAGCAACCACCTAGCTCATTCATTGCAAATGGAGGGTCCATATTACCACAGCGCAGAAATCCCTCCCTTGTAAAAGCAGACCTTTCTTAGTGTCTGCTGCCTCATAAATGTCTACACCGTAAGGTATTATCTGCTTCTTCTGTGTTTATGATCCCATCCTATGCACTTTATAGAAATGAAAGTCCTCTCCCTCACTTCCTCTGCTTCTGAAAGATGAATGCATTGCATAGTGATTTTATTACTTCTGTGTTTAGAAAGGTAAATCATCCCAGCATGTCCCCTTTCTCAGAGGATGTGTCTGCAGACCATGCATTGTATCCAGCCGGCCAGGCAGAGATAGCCATCATGCCGCTCACTTCCTCTTTTGGTGGGTGTTGGAGAGCAGCCAGCACCCACACAAGCAGGGCAGGGGACAGTCTTTTCTGGGATTCACATCAGCTGCTTCCAAGGATCAAGCCACTGTGAAGTTGTGTGCATTCGATACCCATATTATATTCTTTTCCATTTTCTGATGATTTCAGTCCAAACCCTGTGTTTATCATGGAGTTGGTGAACACTCTTGTGCAGTATTTATCCTTCCTGTCTACACTCTCAGATTCATGGACGCTTCTTACTGCACTCCAAGACATGCCCATTTATGCCTCCTTTTAAGCCCTGATGGCGTCTTTTAAACCCCGACCGCGTCTGCCTCTTCATGCCTAAGATAGTGTCATCAATCACTGTCTGAGACAAGACCCTCTACTTCGCCTCTAACCTGTACTGTAAAGCCATTAGGAAGACTTCATCATAGGACGGCCTCACCCTGCTGGCCCAGAGAGGCAGCTTCTGACTTGGCACCCAGAGCACCACAGAATCCTGGCTGGCTTCACTAATACTGCCCAGCTCTGAGAGCTGCTGCGAGGACTCCGGTGCCGGGGGACAGGACTCGGGGCAGGCTCAGGCGTTTTCCCTGGAGCAGCAAGAGAGCGCACGGAGGAAAGGCTGTGGAAGGGGGCTCGGAGGAGGGAAGAGCCCGGGAAGCTGAAGACAGAGTACTGAGACTTCGGAAACAATAGCAGCCTCATTATTGCTTCGAGGTTGGCTACCCAGAAATCCAGTCACCTTAGGGGGGTGGATATAATGTAAGGAGGAGAGACAAACCAGCGCAGTTCAGTGAAGGGTATGGCACTTTCTCCCTGTAAAAATTGTCCTCCAAAGCCACCAGCAGCCCTGCAGAACCCGCTGCTCTCCCAGGAATGGGAAGGAAAGTTCAAGCGCCAGGGCCCGCACAGTGGGAGACCTGTCACATGGGCGGCATCATGAAATTTTACTGCAAAATATCCTTTTTTTTTCTTATTTGAAAAGACAAATTATTAGCATTTTTAAACAATTTCAATATGTTTAATGGCTGAAAGTTAAGCTCAAACTGTTCCGCTTACTGAATAAAGTGCCAGGTCTGTAAACAGGAATCTTAAGTTACCCCAAGAGTACACTCATTTTAAATTTTACTTGAAAGCGGGATGTACGTTTATTACAATTTCAAACAAAATGCTAATGCCATTAAACAAATGAGGTTTAGGCAAATTAACTGCATTTTAATATTCTGAAAGCCTATGATATAGGACATTGTGTTACGAAACATTGGCTAGAAGTATCAGTTGCAAGTGGGATTTTCATTGCTGTGAATCTCAGGAGAATATTTGTAATTAGTATCATTTGCCTAATACTTCAGGTTAATTAGAATATTTAATTGAATAGCTGTAATCTTCAGAGATGACTATATTATGATCAAATTAGCACCATCCCGACGCACGCTGATCACGGGGCGGCAGCCTGCCTCACTTCTGCTGCTATTCAGCCCTCTGGAGCGTTCAGCAACATAAGAAAAAATCTGTTTCTTACACTTTTGAATTTTAATGATCCATTTGAACTCTGCCATCAACATTTAATTATTCTAGAAAAAAAAAAGTCCCAACCATGACTCCCATATGGCATGTTGGCAAACGCACTTGCCTACAGTCGCGCCCGCACCTCTCCCGGCAGCTCGGAGAAGAGATTTAACACAGCCTTTTCCCCTGAATGAGAGGCCTTTTTTTAATAGTGTTTGCAAATACAGACCAGATGAAGCTTCGCAGAAGAGGTTACTAGGATACTATTGAAACACCATTAGGAACAGATGAATTGAGTTTTAGAATGTTACAATGGGTTTAATCCCGTCATGTCTCTGCTGGACTCTGCATTGTGTCCAGAAGGTCTGCGGAATCAGGTGCCTGCCTCTAAACCTCGTTAACCACGAATGTGATTTTTTTTTTTTTGAAGATCGGGGGGGCGGGGCTGGGGATGTGCTTGTACAAAAATCTTCACACTGACCGGAGAGAGAGTCTCAACACTCCAGTTCTAGGATCGAATATTGCGTGTGTTAGCTTACATCTGCAAGCCGCCCGAACACTTGGTATGCACTGCTCACGTCGTGAACAATCACTAAGGAGTAATTCAAAGACCACAGAAACACATTTACAGCGGCAGCTACACTGGGTCAGAAATTATACCCAGACTTGGTGACACCTGCCTCACCCGAGGTCACCCTGTGAGCACCTCACGGAACCCCAGGTTCTCTAACTCTGGCGGCACAGACAGTGCAGCATCGCAGGAGTGCCATCCAGAAGGGCCAAAGCTCAGACGGTCATGTTAAAAAAACCCCAAAAAGGCTCAGTAGGAAAGGCGACCCCTCAGGACATGAATAATGAGATTTCACTCCTTGCAGATTGTTTATAAGAACTAACCCTGTTTTTTAGGGAACCCTAGAAAAGAGCGAGGAACAAAAACATAAAGAAAAGGGTGCAGTAAACTGCTGCTTAACACAAAAATTAATTTGTGTCCATGACCACTGTCAGATTTTTTTCTAGGTCATTTTTTCATTTTTCTTGCAAAGGCTGTGTATTTTTAGAGAATTCTAGAGGGTTACACACACACATAGGATTTTAAATATAAATTTTTTATTTTCCTCTGAAGCTAATAGAATAGATGAACTGAAATACAGACCTGGTTTTAGCCTTGCCAGTAAATAATGAGAAGTGTTAATTATGGGTAAATGTCATACAGAGGTTGTATTTTGATTTGTTAATAAGAATTAAAATGGCATGTTGATAAATCAGAGTACTGGCAAAAACAAAGCTCGACTGGCACACATGTAAGCTAACACACTCAATGGTTACACAAATGTTTGGCAACGTGATGGATGTGAGCATTTTTCACAAATGCAAAGTGATGGTTTTAGCCCAATTCTTAAAGATTGCCTCACTGATAACCGATGTAAGGCAAAAGTATTAGTTATAAAACTTGGATTGTCTTTCAAGAAAGAGGAAGAACAGCATGATATGGTAGAACTGTCTCGGAATGTAAACAGTCTCTATTTGATTTGCAGCGAGCTAAGTCTTCCATGGTGGCTGAGGGACTGAGAGTAGGCTGCATTAGGGTCACACTTCCTTCTTCGTCCTGCGGTTTCTAACTGTACGTGGGCATACTGCTAATGTAACCTGCTAGCAATTCAGAATTAAAGAAGTGGCACTTCCAGAAAAGCACTTGATTATCACCAGTTTTATTTCCAGATTTCTTCCATATAATGATTTAAAATCCATTCTTCAGCAGCAGTTTAAAGGTACCTTGAGAATTCACTTTAATGGCTAACATACTGCATAACTGACGGTTTCTTATATGAAATCTTAAAAAATTACTGAGCACAGAAACAGAGTATATCATGAACAGAACCTCACATTTATCTATAAATTGGGGGCTTAAAGTTATTTTGTACAAAATCAAATCTACCTTTTCTGAGTTGATGTTATATCTGTATAGATATAGCCAAGTATTCATAGATAACTTCAAACAAACAAACAGTTCTACTCCTGGATCTGTGAGCATCTGCTGGGATGCAATACAGGCAGTCTCTCCTCCCCATAGCAGGATGGTGATGTACTGTCTTCTCAGCAGAGGTGCTCCCCACTCAAAAAAATCCTTCCAGAATTAAAAATCTGCTCCACTAATTGTGGAACAAATTTTCAACAACCCTCTTTGAGAATCCAGCCCTAAGTATTCTCCCATCTATTAAACAGATGGCAGATAAGATTGTAAACATATTTGCTTCATATTGAATAGATAGTTTCTGGCATAATACTAATTAACAAATTAAATGACTGACTTTCTGCATCACATTAGAGTTAAAACCACTTTGTAAGTTTGTCTTGGGTAGTTATTTACTTTGACAATAGCATGCAGTGAAAAACTGTTAAATGTTTTCCCAGTAACATTATGCATTGAGTAGTTTTCTTTTTTAAAACTCCATATTTTATTATAATTCATTTGGCTTTCATTACAGTCACTCATTACAAAATGTATGTGCATTTAATCCATTTCCAAGGGCTTGCATATTCCACATCCGTTTGTTTTCATTGTGATTATGTCTTTGGTCTGTGCCAGTGTGTGTGGGCAAGGAGTGCCTTCTCCGTACTCTCATATTTTAGGTGGGACTGTTCCAAAGCAAGGGTTTTTAATGTACTGCACTGGAAGCAAAGCTGTGGGAAATATTTCTGTTTAACTCATGAAATGGGGATATCTTTTGCTGCTCCATGGCCTTCCGGAGGCAAGTAGAATCCATTCAAGCAGGTTAAACAGAGTTGCTAATTGTCTTTCAGCAGGACCGTGGAGACCTGACTAGTTGCTGCGATTGCCAGACCACAATGAACTCGTCTGTAAATGGGGAGCAATGTATTCCATCTCCTCAGAGTGAGTATCAGGTATCAAGAGGAATACAGGCAAGAGGAAGCTCATGACCGCTTGTCACAGTGCCACCTGGGGGTGCTACCTTCAGAATGATGTAAAATGTCTTATTTGGGTAAAAATATTGGCAGATTATCTAGAACAATCTGTGTACCTCAGTGCCCATATATTTTGAGGGAAGTGAATTTGAGCCTGAATTACCCAGGCCACTTGAGATGCTTGGGCATAAAATGTATTTTTCTTTTCTTCTTTTCTTTCTTTTTATTTATTTTTATTTTTGCTACATTTTATAATAAAAAAGCAAGACTTCCTTTTATAAAGTAATTTGAAAGGCTGAGTAACTTGAAAGACTGAGCTACTTGCCAACTGAGGAAAAGCATAGGATAGTAATATTTAGGAAAAAATTCTATGAAGTGGAAATACCATTAGCCATCTCCAGTGAACTTGGGTAGTTAAGCCCTCAGTGATGGATCAGCCACAAACCATTTCAAGGAATCCACTGAATATATCATTTAGCAAAAGTAACTCATCTCATGATGAGCATTGGTGGTTGCAGATAATAGTCACAGAGGCGTAGAGTTATAACCACATTATTGCCAGAGAAGAGTACAAGAACTCTGTAGAGTTCATTGGTATTAGTGCAATAATTGCCAGCAGTGAGAACAAATAGGAATCAGTCATGAATAAATAGTTCAAGTATAAAAGTGAGTCCCAAATTACCTCACTAACTTGCTCAAATTTCTTAGACAAGCAAAAGACTCCATCCACTTCAGACAATTCACACAGTTATAACTCAAATTCAGTAGGCCAATATGTGACCAGATTTTTATTTTATGCGTCAGTATAATGTTAAGAGTCTATAAGTTTAGTCTTGGGTATATTCTCAGTAGAAGTTTGTGTTTCTTCCTGATCTTCACATTCCTAATTTGTGATAAAATGGAGCTTTGGTGACATGAATGTAGCCCAGAGATGACTTTGATACACCTGGTGCAAATGCACTGTATGAACCACAAAGCTGTGCAGTGTGTGTGTAAAATACACCAACACCTTCCTGTGTTGAACCCCTCTATATATGATTAAAAAGCCATAGACTACCAAATATTGACACAAAATGATCTCTCTCACTTTTGGAAAACTCCTTAGAATGCAAGACTCACTGTACCAATCAGAGTGTAGTAGAAGAAAGAGTCATATCTGGGCAAATAAGCCAGTGAAGGTGACCTCCTGAAGTGGAAGTGATCTTTGCAAACAGGACATGCCGTTCAGAAGCTCATCCTGTGGTTCACTCAATCACTCTTCTCCCTACACCAGTCCTGTGGTCTGCATGGTGATGTGGTGGAAAGAAAGGTTCTAGTCTGGAAGTTAGACTTGTGCCTTGCTTTATTACTGGAACTTTGTAATTTACTCAGTAATCCCAACCCCAGGAGTTTTAAATGTAACAGAGACTGATAGAAACTACTCTATAAACTCTGTTACCATCTTGAATGAAGTAACAGTTTAGAAATTCTCCTGTGTTTATCCATTTATATCAATTAACAAAATATTTCCTCCTTGCAGGATGCATGTGGTAAAGAGCTAATATTTGTTCAAGCGCACAATCCAGGTTCAGAGAATTCTCATTCTCCACTGAAGATGTCTTGAGACATCTCAGAGTTGATCAAAGCAAGTTAGTTCAGTCCTCTGCCTGGCAGCCTTTGTTATTTTTATACCTGTGAATGTGCTTGCAAGACTGAGTTAATTTCCTGTTAACACTGGTTTTTAATAAACTGTGAAGAGTATTGTGTGATGGTCTATGTGTTGCTTTCATAGAGGGGTGAGTGACACACAGAGAAAGAGCAGAGAGTGCAGACAGGACAGCTTGCCCACCCTGTGGAGCTATCTGCTCTCCAGTACTTATGAAATATCCCCCAAGACCCACTTAACTGATGAAATGAGGGCCCATGCCAGAGAATTTCTGAGACCCCTTCTACATATTTCCTCCACTTAAGAAATTAGCCATGGTCATTTTCATGCAGCAATAATAAGAACAGTGGACGATGAGCCCAGAGTTGGCTTTCATCAAGAGCTTTGTCCCTCGTCTTGAACAGGTCAGTACGATTTTTGTAAGAAGCAGCTATATCTGCTTCAAATTAAAAAGCACATCTCCATTTGAATGTAATACAGGAGAAAATACAATTTCTGCAAGTGAGCATAGTTACTGTCTCTTTTCCCATTCATTCTTCTCCTTGTGGTAAAATCCATAGGAAAGATCTCAGATTTTCACATGGATAAAATCAAGAAAAAAGGATAAATCTAAATCCCCAAAGCAAAAATCTAATATATATTAACACAGGAGTTATATTCTAGAATAAAAATAAAAACATGAACTATCCCTGCTTAAGTAAGGTGAAGGTCTGTCTCTCATCTACCTACCCTCCCATTCATCGTAATTACACAGTGGTCCATTGTCCAAACAATTATGTCAGAATTTATATTATTTAAAGTAACTGAGTTTTGCCGGAAACATAACATAAAATACTATGCAAGGTTTTAAACTTTAAAAAATGAAGAACATAAAACTGGAAAGTTAGTTAAATGGTTAGTTTTGAATCTACCACAATGTCCCTAAATACAATACTATCACAAATATAGAAATGTACACATGTGTATACACGTGTCTCTGGAGACATCCTAAATGCAATGCATATATCCAGTAGCAGGATTCTCAGTACAAATGATGTCTTCAAATAACTCTGTTTGTATAGAAAGCTATAAAATAAAGATTGCTAAACTACAAGAGAGTTTAGAGTTTTCTTACAGGTAACGTCACTACTTCTGTGAACAGGATTTCTGATTACTTTCTTTCTTAAGCTAAACCAATTTTCTCTGGGTATGGCAGTGTGCTTTTAAGATTATTCAATTTTTAAAAAATGATAACAAGGCAGGTAACATATTACCTTTGGGGAAATAAATGACAGCTAATCAAAACTTCAAGGGAAAACCCCAAATAAGAGATGTCTATCAAGTTAACAGTAGCTGTCTGTTTATTACACACTGCGTTCCTGCCTGGCTTGCTATGAAAGCTTCCTGCATCAGGTTTCATTGTGTGATTAAAGATGACACTTGGGACCCCAGACACATGAACCTGACTCATGGTGCCAGAGAGCTTGAGATTTCTTCCTATGCAGTCAGCTCTTGAATCTGAGCGAAAAAAGCAAGAGAGTGAATTAATATTCATAGTGAGGGATGGAAAGACATATAATAGTTCACTAGTACTCACTGTTCTACTGTAGAATGACTGATTCTGGTCATGAAAGACAGCAAGAAAACCATTATGTTACTCTACAATTAAATTTTAAGCAAGTTAAACTAAAATATGAGTAAATTAAATGATAAAATTTTAATTTAATTAAATACAACTTTAATAATATCGAGATTTATAGAAATAAAGTGGTTTGGCTCTATTTGCTTGTTGGGAGATGCTTGTTTAGGCGTAATGTGCCATTTTGCTGAGAGGATTCATCCATTGAGTTAAAAGAATTTTCCTTTCCCCAAGTCTGATTCATCAAGTCATTTTCATATGTGGACTACTCTTTTGTCCTTCATTTTCTTCTGCAATTCACTGTGTAAGTCCACAATACTTTAACTTCAGAAAAGTATATATAAAATAAAACAATGAAAAAACTGATTTTTTCAACTAAGCAAAGTCAGTTCAACCATCCAGCTTTGCAGAACTTGGGGTGCAACATAACGATGAAATCAGAGAGGTGTTCACTTACAAAATTGGTGCCCTACACAGATGAGCTGGGGACAGGGTCCTCAGAACTGTCCCTGGCCATGGGTCCCCCAGAGTTGTTGAGTACACAGAGCACAGCACATGACAATTCAGGGGCCAGGTACTGTTAGAGGTGATGGTACTGGGGCATGGGAGAGTACGAGTCCTGTGACCACAGACAGGGGAGTCCTCCCCATACCCTCTGAAATCTGCACCACACCGTCCACAACCTGTGCTGAGCATTCCCTCTGTGGCTCATTCAGCTCATTACTCCCTCAGATTCCCAGCTCTCCTAATCAGTTTATCTCATAGTGAACCCCTGGACACAGGAGGCATGAAACTATCTATCTGAAAACTTACATTAAATAAATGCCCACGGAGAGCTAAATATTGTTCTGCTTTTTCCCAAGTGAAGATTTCCAAGGAAAAGGAAGCTAAGAATTTGTTTCAAGTCACTAAAAATCATATTTATAGTCATCCTTAGGTGATGAATATGTTGAAGATTTTTGAGGATGAATACCAAAATTCCACAGTGAGTGGTAAAGGTTGTGACACCAATGGAAATATTATGAGTATTGGCATAGGTCCAGCTGTTACTTACATGGGGAAAACAGATGAAATCATTATGGGGGTGCAATTTTCTTCTGAAAACTTTTGGCCATGAAAAATTTAGATACTTTAATATTTTATTACCCCAAAGGACCTTGATTCAGAAGCAGCAGCATTATCATTTCTATATTATATCATTATTACTCTAAAAATAACTATGCAAAGAGTTAGCTAAACTTCTCTTTATAGCAGTCCAATGTAGTGACATATGCCTATAATTCCAGTGCTCAGGAGGTTTTAAGCAAGAGGATTGCCACAAGTTCAAGGCCAGCCTAGGCTACATAGCAAGTTCAAGGGTGACCTGAACTATGTGGTGAAGCTTTGCCTCAAAAGAAAAATGTTGTCTTTGCATAAGATCATATTGTGAGAATTCTGAAAGATACAATATCTGTTTGAAATATCTCAAATTTAAAACTTTGGAATATAGCTCAATCATTTTTCCTGAGTACAACTGACACATGTAAAAAATATCATTGTGGAGCTGGAGATTTGGCACATACACGTGGGTACTGAGAGATTTTGCCAAGGTCTTATCCCATATTAAACACAAGGACAACAAGCACAATTCCTACTTCAATAAGTGGTAGAATTTAAAGAAATAAACATTATGTAATTTACAAGTCTGACTCTTTTCCCCAAAACCTTTGCAGCCTCTGGAACTAATAACACTCCCTTCAGAATCAGCATCCATGTGCCCCCATGAAAAACTGACATTACAGATACAGCTCTCTCCCAGCTGGTTCTCCTTCCAGCTGTGACTGGGTCTGTGGGATATGACTCTGCTGAGCAGAAGAGGCAGTGAGCCCTGGGGACCATGGATGAGGCATCTATACCCAGAGACACAGAAGACAAGAGGAGTCAGAACTTCCAAGAGACAGAGAGTTGGTTATATTGTCTAGCTCTGCTGCTCTATATATTAATGATTAGTTCTTTACTTTTTTTGCCATGTTTTTATGGCTGTGAGGGTTTTTTAAGTGAGCATGTAATTTAAAAATCAGATTCTGATTTTTCATTGTTCAGAAATTTTATGCTAAGCATTATTAGTATGGATTTATTTATTTATTTATGGCAGTACTAAGCATTAAACTCAGAGCTTTTTCACTGAGCTACATCCCCCCTCCTTACTATTTCTGCTTTGAGGTGGTTCTCACTGAGTCCTAAGTTATCCATGTTGGGCCTGAATTCGTGATTCTCCTGCTTCAGCCTCTGCAAGTGCTGGGATATCAGGTTTTGCTTTGCACCTCCCACTTGTAGAAGTCATCTGAGTGTTGCTAACTTCAGGAAAACCAGAAGAAACCAATCTACTGAGAAAATCTTAGTGCTATTTCAAAAATTTTAAATAGCATAGTAAGACCATTCTTAAAATAATTTTATCAGCAGGTACATGAAGAATATTTATGTATCATCCTATGAAGCATAGCTTTTCATATGCATCAAATAACTGGACTTCTAAATCAATTTTTATCATTTTTACAACGTTTTTGTGTGTACGTGAAAGCACATCAAAAGCTGATGGTTCACTGGCAAAGTAAATCTGTGAGACTAAACGATGCTCTTTTATACCACATCATGAGTGGCTTTAATACAAAAATGGTGATCAACAATGGAGCAATTTTTTTATTTACTTCTCTGATTCAAAACTTTCTGAAGTTCATCCTATTTAAAGATTAAATTTGTGAGGCTATTGCAAATTCTGTAAATTTACACATTTGAATATTGACTCTAGAGTTAATTGGTTGGTAGTGATAATTAAAATGCAAATCTCGGTGAAAGAGTCTTATGACTAACATAGTATTCTTTCTCAAGCATGAAACTGTTGTGGCTTTAGTGACTCTAAGATTGAGTGTCGTGCACATGGGATTCTTGACTTCATCTTGATGAGTTGTGACGTTCTACCGATAAAAGTAGAAGCCATCGTTGTAAAACTTTAAGAATATTTTATGCTACTCAGAATACCTCAACTGCATTTTTGTGTAAAAGAAACTAGTGTTGTATGTAAAATAATATTCCAGCATAACAATATGCACTTATGTTTCTATTAATAATTAGTCACACATACCGATTATTTGATAATAAAGTGCTAATTATTTAGAGCTATTTGATTAAATCCCTGCCAAATATATTACCTTTTGTTTTTTACGGTTTTTTTGCTTTTGTTGTTGTTGTTTGGTTTTTTTGTTTTGTTAGTACCAAGAATCAAACTCAGGACCTCGTGCTTTCCAGGTAGGCGCTTATGCCACTGAGCTAAATACTCAGCCCCCAAAAAATCAACTTTTACAGATATAGTGAACTCCATTACCATCCAGTTCCCCAGTTCAGCGCCCCTCTGAAAACCAACAACAGAAACTTGTAAAGAGCTGTAAAAACATAACTCTAGAAAATGATTCAGAAATTGAACCGGGTGTGGTGGTTCGCGCCTGTAATCCCAACACTCGGGAGGCTGAGACAGGAGGATCTTTGCGAGTTTGACACCAGCCTGAGCTACAAAGTGAGCTCAAGGCCAGCCTGAACTGCCTAGTGAGACCCTGTCTCAAAAAGACAAAAAAAAAAAGATGTTGAACAAGTTAAATGTTGAGAACTCAAATAATAAACAAAATTGAATTTTGAATTTAAGAAATTATTTGGTATAATTCAGAGCCTCTATCTTCATTTGCATTGTCAAGGCAGAAACAATAAAATTGAGGAGACATAATTTTATAACACATAAGTTGGTAAAATGTACAAAGAAATCAAAAATAAAATTAATTTTGGAGCATTTATTATATTTTATTATATTTATGCTCTTTATTTTGCCCCTGAATAAAAGGGGAAAAACCGTACCTGAAAAAATGCAAAAAGTTTATTATGGAAACAGAAATGAAACTTTCATATGGCGGGGTCTTCTTTGAGCTAAGTTTTACAGAATGCAAAATAAAGATAAACCAGAGTTAAACTTAAAACAAAAAAAAGAAGCAAATTTACTTGAATAGTCAAATAACACTTATATAAGAGTAAATTTTTGGTATTTAAACTTTAGACGCTTCCATGTGAGTATAATGTGTGTCGAATTCTTTCTGGCGCTGATGTTTCGGTCTTTCACCCACCTCACGGCACTGACGGTATGTGCTAATACATGGTCAGGGCTGACTGTGGATAGCACACACGCATGTTCCCGTGAATCTTCAGTTGCCCGGTACAGTTACTGATCTAAGGAACCTTATCGCCCCTGCGCGGTAGTGGAGTCCTGGCAGTGAGCCCGTCCACTGCACTCCGAGGCGCTCTAGACACTGTCCTCTTCTGTTGGCCCATTGCCTACCCCAGGTCAAGGCTGTGCTGCCTCAACTCGCACGGATTTTATTCATTTATTAGGTTGATCAAGTAACACCTCATGCTTTATTTGTGAACATGGCCCAATTAACTCTCTGATACTTCATTTACCTGTCAGTTTAGAGTTGATTTTCCAATTTTCTTCAAAAAGTACTGGAATATTTCACACGAGATATACTTCAATGTGTTTTTTAAATCCGACATCTGAAAGATGTTTGTTAAAAGTCATGCCGGGGATATAGCTCAGTGGCACAGTGCCTGCCATGGAAGCATAAGGTTGTGAGTTTGATCCTTGGTACCAAAAAAACAAACAAACAAACATACAAAATAAAATTCTTGAACATGGAATATTCTCTTTTTCTCTCAATATTTTGAAGTTTTCACTTTAGAGTTCAAGTATTTTATTTTTAAAAATTATGTTATACAAAAATTTAAAAATTTTTTTGTTTGAAGGTTGGTAGGGCAGTATTAGGTTATAGTAGAAAGTAACCTACTTTTGAATACTGATGTTGTGTTAAGAAAACTCTTATTTTTAATTTTTTTAGGTTCTTTGAATTTTTTAAGCACATAATTATGATACTTGCAATTAAAAAATGGTTTTACCTTTTTATTCCCCAAATTACTATTGTTTCCTTGGTCATTTTGTTTGCTTGTTTGATCATAGCTGTTTGTTTGTTTGTTTGTTTGTTTGTTTTTGAGATAGTATCTCATTACATAGTTCAGGCTGGCCTTGAATTTACTATGTATCCAGGGCTGGCCTTGAACTTAAGGTGATTCCCCTGGCTCAGACTCATGCACCACCACACCCACCCACCATCAAAGTTAGTATTGTTGTTCTCTTCTCTTTCTTGGGTTGCACTGCTGGAACACCTAGTCCAACGCTGGGGACAGAGCAATGGTGGTGGCATACACTCTGTTCTGAACTTGGAGTGAGGTGCACCATCCTCTGTCATGACAGTGGACACCTTTGTCAGTGGAGAGCTGTACATTCTACTCTGGTCTTGAGGAAAACAAGGCCATTTGAAACTGAATGAATGTGCTCCTTTGGGTTGACACATACTCGTCTTCAGTAATCACCACTGGAGAGATTTAGGTAAAAATATTTGCACTAAGCTTTTGCCAAAATGCCTTTACAAATTGCACCTGATGTTTTCAGAGAGCACATTGAAGACACACAGAACCCAGAGGCCCTGTGGCCCTCCAGAATGCTTCTCAATCTCCAGTCTTTGGATGGAAAAGCAAGACGGCAAGAGGGTCAGGTGTGTCCTCCAGAGCCTCATCTGCTCCAACTCCCCCAGCCCAGGTCCAGGCAGCTCATGAAGCGCCCCGTGAAGCTCTGGAGGAGGCTGTCCTGAGCTTGCCTTCCCCAGTGGGGTCGCAGGCAGCTCAGACGCCCTTCCCCCGCAGTGCTGGTGCCATATTGATCCCCATCCCGTTTCCCTGGACACCAGGTGGCTTTGGGCCTGGGCTGCTCCCAGGGCAGGGACAGCTGAGCAGCAGGAGCCAGCTGTGCGAGTCAGAATCGTGCGGCTTGGGCATCTCCAAACCCAAACTGCAGCAGGGATCAATGCAGCAGCAGGAGCCTTCATCCTTTCCGTGACGGTTTTGAACATTATTAACAGTAGGGCAGATGGAGGAAGAAAACGAATGCTTGGCTACACAGGACAGGAGAGTTGTACTTGTGAAGATGAGAGCTAAAGCGTTGCATAATGGGTCTCAGCAACATCGGGTTGCCCCTCTGATCTCTCACCCACTTGTCTTTGTAGCCTCTTGGCCCAGGTACTCCTGGAGCAAGTATTGCATTGCAGAAAACCCCTCTCCCATTCTCCATCTCCCGGATGCAGCTGACCAAGAGACTGGAGGTGACCTGCAGCAGCCTAAATGAATGACAGGTAGATTCTTAGTGCTTTCACTGAGAGGCCATGGTTTGCTTCGCACCACAGTGTGTCCTGAAATTAGCAGAGTGTTGCCTGGTGCAGAGAACACACCAGCAAGCGGAAGCCTGCACGCGTTTAATCAGTTTCTGCACATCTGTCTTTACACAGTTGGACTCCTTCACAAAAGTCACCCTAACTACCTTAACATATGTAGAACCAAATTAAAATTACTTTATCAATCTTGCATTTTCAGCTTTCCCATCTTTGGGGTTATTTTCTATCCATGTGTTTCATTATTTTAGCAAAATCGTCTCATCTCCCAAACAGAGAAATCAGCTAGTAGAAACCAAACTCCACTGAGGGGCTGGGGTGTGGGTAGAGGAGATGGAGAGGGAATCTATAATTTATATGCATTTCAGTAGTTGTCTGTATTCTAAACTTAATGCTTTACAATTTTTTAATAGTCAACCATTTATCTTTCTCTTTTATGGAACAACGTATTTCTTCTAAATTGTTTCTTTTCAATAAATTACTTTTTGAGATAAAGTGGAGTTTGGGGATATAATGTACAAAAGAATATCCATGGAAACATTACAAATTGTCTTCAGAAAGCAGCAACACACCACCAGGATGATTTTGTGTGCATTTCCTATGCCGGTACTTTTGCATCATTTCTTTGAAATTGTCAGGAGGAGCCACTTTCTGTTCCCATGTAGAGGTAGCTAGAGCTAAGGCCTGACAAGATGAACAAAGCGAAGAATACTGGAGCAGTACAATTCCTGAAAGCATAAAATACAATTAATGCAGGATTTTTTTTAAGTGTAAATAGTATAGGAGTAGAAACCTGCCTCCCACATTATTGTATTGTATTCATTTCCCTACAGTTTAAGCCATTTATCATTTGTGGTATAGAGGGTTTTTCATGCAAACATGAGGTATATTTTATTCCCACTGGCCCTTTCAATGTCTCTAGATGCTACTTGGATGACAATAAAAGCATAAATAAGTCAGTTACCAAGGACCATCAATATATTGACATGCAGTAGTCACAATGACACCGGAAGACATGGATTTTATTCCTTTGACACTGGAGTTTTCTTATCTTTCAGAGCATCCGTTAAGATGTTTAAAAAGTATGTTATCTCGTTAGGTATAATTAACCCCTTTCAGGGTTGCATAATAAATTTAAAATCTTTTAAGTTAAGAGAATTGACAAGAAAGAAAAAAGTAAGAACTATTTTTGTTTCATGAAAGTATATTTTAGTCAGCAGTGAATGACTTCCCCAATGTACTTTGTAAAGTTACTCGGATATTGTCAGAGAAAGATTTCCTTACTTTAAATTCAGCCCTGATACACACAAATGGGGAAACCCTTCAGCTCTGTGGGACTTTGGGAAGTCAAAGCCAGGGAAAGCAGCCTGGCCATTTGCGGCTGCTTCTCCCCTGCCACCCTGGGCTCCACCAGTGAAAATGCCCCACTTCCTTTTTCTACTCTTCTGTGGGCCAAAAATTAAGCTTTTCTGGCTCATTGCAGTTCAACAAATACTACTTTGCATGCTCTTGTGCCTGTTGTTTGGCATACCTGTGCGAATATTTCTCTAGGATAAGCAGAAAAGGAGTTGCAAGGTCATGAGACTTGGCTTCGCAATCCCAAAACGTTTCCAAAGTGACTGTGTCAACTGACATTGTTACCTGCAAAGCCTGAGTCTTCCCAAGGATCCATCCTCACCAACAAGTAGTACTGTCAGACTTTGGAACTTCTGGTGGGTGCAAATGGTATCTCATTATAGTTTTAATTTGCATTTCTCAGATTACTAATGAGGTTAAGCATCTGTTCATGTGTTTATTTGCCATATTTTTTCCTCTGCGGTGAACCTATTAGGTTGTTTGCCTTTTTATTACTGATTTGGAGAAGTTTCTCTTATATATTTCAATGATTAATTTTTTGTTAGTTAGATGTGTTGCAAATCTGTATGCCCAGTTTTTTCTATTTCCCTGTATATTTTGAAGCATGGACACACTTAATTTAATGGACTGGATTTCTTGTTTTGTTCTCTTGCTTCATTTGAGATTTATGTTTTCTGTGCCTACATATTAAATTTTTCACCAGCTAAGGGTCATAACCTTATAGTGACTTTTCTGGATTTTCAAGGTTTCGTGATTTATTTTGATATTCTCAATATACTTCATTTGATCAGTGTTTATATATAAGGTGAACTGGGGTAGCATTTCATTTCCCACTGTAGACAGCTGAGTTTCCAGCCCTAGTTAGTAAACCATCCATTTTACTTTACTCCATAGTAATTTCATCTCTCTCCTATGTTAAAGTACACTTTTCCAAAACTTAAAAGTGATCTGTATACAGATCAATGATCAGCATTTGAAAAAGAGGCAATAAATCTTTAATGAGAAACCAGTCAGATACCAGAGGAGTTAAAAGGAAAGTACAAGAATTGACCCAGAATTCCTTAGACATAAACTAAATTATGGTGCGAGATGATGAAGTTATAAGCAGACATGTTTCACCTACTACAGGACAATAATACTTTAACCTTCACAATTTTCTTCTCCATCAAAAATAAATTACATATATTTCTTCCAGTCAGAATCATTTATATTATACTAATTTTGTGCCAGTGCATATTGTGCACTATAGGATTTGAGTTCTTATCAAGAGTAGTTAAAAGGAAAGTACAAGAATTGACCCAGAATTTCTTATCAAGAAATAAAACATCTAACAGAACTTTATTTCCTCAAGGGCTTACATGAGGCCGATTGGTGAGATGACTTTACCTGAAATTCTCTAACTCAAGCAAGAATCAGAATCACTCAGGTCTTGTGGCAGTGGGTGTAGGCCTCACCCAGTTTCTAGTCCAGGTGGTAGGCCTGAGAATTAGGCCTGCGTCTCTCACAAGTTACTCTGTGGCTGCTGCTGCTACCCACGAGCAGATCTTGATAACCTCTTTTCCTGTGTGACCATGATGAGACACATGTATATGAAGTGTCCACATTTAGGTGAATCTGTTTCTTTCCTTTTTAATATTCTGTTCCATTGGTGTATTTGCCTGTCTCCATGCCTGTACCAAGATGACTAGTTGCCTCTGTTTTACAGTAGGCATGGTTACATACCAAGCACAGAAACCCTCTCACACCTCTGTTTGTTCTAAGCGTGACATGATAACTAGTATCTCCTTGCTGCTTAATGTGCAGTCTTGATGGATGATGAAAGATGTGCATCATTTTTTCCAGTGTTTATTTCCTATCTCTATATCTTTGTTGGTGAGATGTCTATTCAACCACTCTCTAATTGTATGATTTGTTTTCTTAGTCAGTTGTAAGTATTCTTTGTATATTTTGAATGCCATTCCTTCATCATATACATTCTACAAAGATTTTTCTGATGTTGCTTGTATCTCCATTCTTCTAACAGTGTCTTTCATAGGGCCTATAATTTTAACTTTAGTGCCATTAAGCTACTCATGTTTTATTTCATGAATCATACTTTTGGTGTTGTATCTAAAAACACATCACCACATCCAAAGCAATTTATGTTTTCACTTATGATATCCTCTGGATTTATCATTTGCATTTTACACTTCAGTCAGTGATCTTAAACTAATTTCTGCAGTTTGACATCTGTGTCTAGATTTTCTTCCTGAAGATGCCCAGTTGTTCCCATACCATTCGTGGAAAGACAATCTTTAGTCTGCCTCTTTGCCCATACTGGCTGCCCATGTCTAGCTGGCTCTGTGTCTGTGTCTCCACTCTAGTCCCATCATTTGTCTGTCCTGTCACCCTCACCATCACGACTACTGGAGATTTACAGTAGTTGCTAGAATCAGGTAGTGTCAGTCCTCCAGCTTCACTCTCCTCTCATTCATGATGTGCAAGAATTTCCAAATCTGCAGGAATTATGATCTGATGCTGAGATTGTTGCTGTATATGATTCTGCATTTTTAATTATTAAGAATAGTCATCTTTTGCAGACAGGAAGGGCATCAAGAGATGGAAAAAGATGGACGAGGGGGAGAGGAATGTAAAAAGAATTAAGATGAGCTATGTATACATACCAACTCCCCACAATGAATGTGATCATTATGGACTGTAACCATGTACTAATTAAGATTAAAATTAAGAAAATAGAAACAGTAAGCTCATAATCTTTGAATTTTTTTTTGAACATCCCTTGAAGCCTCATAGGAAGTTCCTTTCTCTTTGATGCTTAAATTTCTCTACAGGACCATCGATAAAGAACGTTTTAGAGCTGGCTGTAACTCAGTGGTAGAGCACTTGCCTGGAATGTGGAAGGCCTTGGGGTCAGTTCTCACCCTAAAAAAACAGTTTGCGTTTAAGACATGAAGGAGAGCTAGAAGTGGTGAATTTGGGGATATTTTTAGGTTCTCTTCACAGAAAATGAAGACAGATGCTTTATAGTAATATTCTATGGGTCAGGCTGATGTGTCAAATAAAATACAACTAAATCTTGGAAGTTACCTATCTGCTTATCAACAGATGAGGGTGTAAAGAAACATTACATATATATACCATTGAGTACTGCTCAGCCATAAAAAAGAATAAATTTGAGTTAGCTACAGGAAGATGAATGCACTTTGAGACCATATTGCTAAGTGAAATAAATCAGACAGAGAAGGTTAAATATTGCACAGTTTCTCTTCTATGAATGCAATGATTTGTGTCTAGATTTCCCCTAAGCCTCATGTGGTGATAGGTGGGAACTTTTCAGAGGTGGTTAAATCTAGAATGTGTATTGATTCATTGTTTAATGCAGGATTCAGGGTGCTGAGATTAAGGCTGGGTGATTACTAAATCAGCCTGCTCATCAGATTGGCACTGAGCTACTCCTGGTAGACTGGATACAAACTAAGGGACAAAAGAGGCCTGTTTCATGCTCTTTTGTTGCTTTACACTTTCCCCAATCCAGGCACCTGCTCCAGCCCCACCCAGGGAGAGTTTCATCCAATGACATGGTCCACAGCCCACAGGCAGCAGGGCAGGGTCAGCCGCAGGACAGAAGTAGCAATGGACTCAGGACAGGCTGAGGACTGGACAGTGTCTGGCTTGTAGGTCCAGATGGCAGGCCTGGCCCCAGACAGTGTTAGCAATGAGGCAATGTGGATGCATAGTACTTCCAGAAAAAAAATCAAGGACGAAGAAAAGCAAATAGGATACACTCAAAAGCAGTGATCATGACATGATGAAACAAAAAATATCAGGTAAATTTGTTATAAAATTCAGAAATTGTCTAGTAGATTTTTAAAAAATAATAAAGCCATGTGTGGCTGTCAAGAAGCACTTTTAAAGTAAGTGACAATGAAAAGTCTCAAATTTATTAAGGTCAATCAAGATAGTATCAAGTGAATGCAAATGAAAACAATAAGAATGTGACAATATTAAGGTGCAGCTTCCTCACCTGGCACACGCCAGTTGAGCACATGCAGGGACAGCTGAATGAAAGACCCTGCTGGGAACCAGGTAGCCACTGAAGTTTAATTTAGTTACTTAGGTTAGCTTAGGTTAGGTTAAGTTAGTTCTCACACAGATGTGACCGAAGTAGGCCGGTCCACAATGCTCCAGTAGTGTCAGATTAAGGGACTCTCTTTAGCTTTCTCTACCCATATCCAGATTCTTCTCAATATAACCTCCTTCCTGTCAGCTGCACAGACTCCCTCCAGAGCCCTGTGTTCTTCCCCTAGGTCTGGAGCTAACTGGGTCATGCTTTTCCCTGTTAGGAACAGAATAAGGGGTCTAGTATGAGTATGTTCACCCACAGTTTCCAGTGAAAGTTTCCTCCCTCCCCTTTTATGTGTTGTAGTCTTAGGTAGAAAGGGTGGGAAAGTTTCTACAGAAGAATTCTATCCTGGGTGCTTGTTCGTTACTCTCCATTTATTGATTCCATCATTTTACATCAGTACAGAATTTTATTTTCCCCATAATCCAACTTAAATTTCTTTGTTGCTCACATTGTTCCAGCTCTGCACTGGGCCCATTTTCAGTTGTCTCCTGCATTTCATCACATTTTGTTTGTATCCTGAACAATCCCGGAATCTGCTATGTAAAGTCCAGGCCCTTGCACTTGACAATGGGGCTAGAAACCAAGCATTGTGCACAGGTTGTGTGACGTTCCGCACTACTTGGTCCTTACCGTGAGCCCCTTTCTGCAGACGAAGCAGGAAGACTCGTATGTGTAAACCCATAGCCATAAATGTTTCTATGTGTATCCATCTGTATTGGTGCTAAGCAGAATTGGAGTTCTTGCCTCAAACTCCATCTCCAGTCCTAGCATATGGACCATTCCAGACTTGCTCAGGGCTAAACTTCTACCGAAATCATGCTCCCTCATCCAGCACCAATGACTTAGTCATTCTGTTCCAGTGTGCATTACAGCAGGCTCAGGGTTGCTAAGTCACAGTTCAAGGGTACCACCTGAGCAAGGACAGCAGCTTACAGGTGGCCCACAAGCCTGTGGTCTGTCAATCTCCATGTGAGCCCAAAGTTGCCAGGATAGTGCTGTCTTTTGTTCTACTGCTCATGGTTGGGCAATTTTGTAGTACTGTTGTTTTTTTCTTATGTTTTATTCAATCTTGGGTACCAGACCACTTTAAGTTTGCATACACTGATGTTCACACTGCGTGCTGAGAAGTTGCATGGATTTAACAAGTACATAGCAACATATTGTCACTGCTATCAAATCTCAGAGAATGATTCCTATACCCTAAAACATGCTCCAGATTTCACCTAGCTGCCCTCCCGTCTTTCATTCCCTGTCCACCATTGATCTTTTTAGCATTTCTATGCAGCTGTGACCATCCCTATCAAATGATACAATATGTTTTCATGTTTCCACATTGGCCTCTTTTACCTCCCAGTATGTTTTTACTATTTATTCATGACTACTGTGAATGAAAACTCATTTTATTGATTCATATTTTCCATTGTGTGTATGCATAACAGTTTATTTTTTACTTCATCTATTTAAGGATATCATAGTTGATTCCATATTGTGAATTACAAATGAAACTTTCATGAGTATTTGCATACATCATTTCATTAACAAAATTGCCATAGTTGAGATCATACTTATGAGCATAATTACTAGATCATATGGTAAAACTGTATATTTAGCTTCTAAAATAGTCCCAACTAACCTAGTTTTCAAAGTAGTTGTACCATTTTGCCTTCTCTCTAGCAGTGAATAGAGTCCTTATTACCCATTATCTTTCTGGCTATTGATACTTTTCAGAGTTTTTAAAAAAATTTTAAGCAGTAATATATATATATATATATATATATATATATATATATACATACATATATATAGTGATATATCATAATTTTCATCTGTAAGTTCCTATTGATCATATTTTCATTTACTTATTTGCCATTTGTATTACTTTCATTTTCATTAATATTTGCATCTTGCTTGGTGTTTGAGATCATTCACATCTATAGTCAGCAATGACACTAGATTAGTACCTAACAGATTTGTATTTTTTCTGTTTGTAACATTTTTCCTTGTTTCTACTGTCATTTTGTTTTCTCTACTAATTGAGCACTTTGTATTATTTCATTTCCTCTCAAAATATCAATTACATTTATTTTTAATTAATTTTAGTGGCTTCACTAGAGTTCACAGTTTTACTTGTAAAGTCATTTAAAGCCATTTTCAAACAACACGCGCACTTCCTGTGTAACACATATTCTTTAGAGCATCCTGAATGCCTCCCTCACACCTTTGCCTCTTTTCCGGTAGTGTAGTCAGCTGATGGGCCCATTAAAAACATTCTGCATTTCTGTTACAGTGATTTTATTTCTAACGTTTCCTTTGGATCCTTCCTTAGAGTTTGTTTCTCTGCTTACATAATCAATCTTTTTTTGTACATTGTACTTTTTCTACTAACACCCTAAACACCTTAGTCACAACTGTTTTAAAATTTCCATCTTATAAATCTAAAATCTGTGTCATAACTGAGTCTGGTTCTGATACTTTGTCTCTTCAATCATTATTTTTCTTGCTTTTCATGGTGGCTTGACTTTTCTGTAGTTGAAAGTGAGACATGATGTCCCACGTGTAGAAACTGTGCTCACTGGGCCTTTCTTGTGATGGGCTAAACTGGCCAGGAGCTGAAGGTGTCTAATATCTGCTGCAGCTGGAGTAACCAGTTCCTTGTGTGGCTTTGTTTTTGTCTCCAGACTAAGCATGCCTCCTGGGAAAACATCTGAGCCTTGCTAGTCTTTGGATGAATCCACTTTATTACTGCAGTTGTGGTCCACCTGGCAGGTGGAAGGAACATTCTGTAATACTGCGCTCTCTCCTGTCCTATTCCTTCCCATCGGTGAGATAGATGAAGAATTGCCCTTCTTCAGCTGGTCTTTCACCTGGAATCTGTCCTGGTCTGGAGGACAATCTGCATCTGTTTCACAGTGATTTCTCCCCTCTCTTTTCATTGACACTGGGCATCTCCCCCAGGGAATTCCTGGAGACAGAGTACACAGTGGTGAGACCAAGGTTCCAGAAGAGTCTCTAGCTGCCTACATAGTTACAGTAGTAGCTGCTTGGTGCCACATATGCAGGTCTTAGCTGCCACTCTCTGGATTCATTAGGACAGTTTTCCCTATGATCAAAATTCTCTATTTTTTTAAATAAAAAGTTGATTTTTTATTTTTTCCACCATTTTCTTATTTATGGAACAGTGGTGGTGATGGCTCTGATTTTAAATGGTTGAGTAGAAACTGAAAGTGTCACATATTTTACATAAAGAATAAGGAGAGGAATTATTCACTGTACAAACTTTAAAAAGTAAATTCTAGGGGATCAAAGTTTTAGAGATGGCTAGAAAAGTATATCTGTGCAATATCTGAATGAAAAATTTTGAAAAAAATAAAAAATACTTCCTCACCAAGAGAGAATGTAGTGAAAATGAATTATGAGGGAGGGTTGGAGATTTTTTCAGTGGGATTAATTTGATATTTTCAAGGTTAAAAATTAAGTAGTTGGAATTAAAGTGGATTTTAGTGCTTTGAATAGAGTAGAAATTATTTTTAATACAAAAATACAGCAAAACATCAACTAAAGTTAATGATTTGTTTTTCTGAAGCTAGGAAAGGCCTTTTGCTATCAAGGATGGGACTGCGGGGCTCAACCTCTCAGGAGGCAGCAGAAGGGCTGGTTACATGCGTCCAGGATCTGCTCTTGGTCCTGTGAAAAGGCCAGACCACCTGATCACTGGCCATCCTTGACACCTCATTTGACAGAGATTAGCTTTGTAAAGTTCCTGTTACCAAACGCAGTGATATTGAGGCTGGGGATTCCACTCTACAAATTTTGGGGAACACAGTTAAGTCTCTGACTCTGGGCAAGAAAATTGGTGTGAAACAACACTAGAAGGTAGATGTATCTATTACAAGTGAAGAAAGCAAGCTCAAAGGATGGAGGCCTCCAGGGAGAGGGCTCAGGGTCTAGCAGAGGATCTCTTCCAAAGCATCCTCTGCATGGGGTGTAAGCACTGGCCCCTGTGTGGGGGCGGCAGTGCTGAACACTCTGGTGCCCCATGGAACAAAGCTCTCACTAGGGAGCAAGCAGTGTGCACTCCTGGCTTGCCTGTTGGATCACTGACAGGTCTTCTTGCAAAGATAAAAGATGTCTCTCATAGTATGGCTGCTCACGTTGAATTCACCTGTGCAAAAAATGAATTTGGAAAACTTCCAGACTATACATCTGGTTCTCTAATTTACAGCTCCAAAGATCAGAGCAGTGGATAAACTTTTGTCCCACTCTACCTGCTCTGAAACACCAGTGGGCGATTCCATTTCTAGCGGCCTGCTGGCTGGCCTCACCAAGGCTGTCCCCTGGGCACACATCTCAGAACAGGCCTCTTCACTGCTGGTCCAACTGAGAAGCACTTCTCACATCAGCATCATGGGCCTGTCCCATGGAAGAATGCACCAGATAACATGCTTTATACTGAGAGTCCTGACACACTGCCGACAAGCTCAGTATTATGCCTACTTTACTTGTGACTACTGGAAGTAACTACTTTGCAACATTCATGAAAATATTATTTCTGCAATATAACTCCTTTGGATGGCATGGCTAGAACCTCTGCAAATGAGTCCTAATGTGAGGAAGCCCTCAACATAATCCATTGACCAGGAGAAATTTGGGGAAAGTCTTGATTGTTAGAAATACTTAACCTTGGAGAAGTTTATTAGGTCCTGTTGATAGCACACATTAGGATTGGTACTAGAAAAAGAGGAGTTCTTGGGCCTTAACTCAGAGCAATTGGATTTCAGTTTCTGAAGAAGAACCTGTGCTCCTGAAGATTAAAATATGTATAAGGGTTGAAAGCCGTAGCAGAAAACAAACCAATGGTTAGAAAAGTAACGTGGATCCCTAAAAGCCCATGGGATTACTTGGAACTGGAAATCACTTGGTAAATGGTGTGTTTGTACAATGTGGAAAAAAGAATATTTCATGCAGATTATTAAGGCTGTTTCAAAGCAAAGATTTCACCTACTTAACAGGGCAAACTATTTTTAGTCATCTGGTGATTATACTTCCGTGCAAACAATTCATATGCTAATTAAACGTTTACCTATTCCTTCCAGCAGGGCTCCTAATAGATAGTGGCATGTTAACCTCATTTTGGGTTACCATTTGAACTTTAAAATGCTCAAATGACACTACTTTTAAAAATATTTAGACTCTTTACTAATGACAACTGAGAAAATATTGCTCTGTACAACTCATGCTGTTTTCATACCCAAATCCCTTACATAACACAAATTCCTTTCTAGGTGTCACACTGCTACTTTCCCTTTGCGCTGTAGCTAATATACTGTGACATCACCACTGCTATCTCTGCTGCACATCATTTACCAAAAGTACCTTGTATCAGGACTCTTGGTACCTTAAAATTTCCACTAGTCAGTGGTGACAAATCTACGGCACATGTGCCGCAGCAGGCTAGTTGAAAACTCTACAAGGTTTACCCTCACTACCTTAGGTGACTAGGTTGGAAGGCACATTTGCAGACCTGCTCTAATAATTTCCTCACTTTGCACTCTGAAAAGGCTCTCAGAGGCCTTAGTGTCCCTAGTTCCTGGGTTTTTCTGTCCTCCTTGTACCTAGACATCAAGTGTCTCTGCATAGGCCAAATCACCTATCTGTACTGTACCCCTAAAAGTGCCCCTCACAGTGTTCATCCAGGGTCATGCTAGAACATAGTAAGCACTTAACAAATGTCTCTTAGTTACTTTCTCGTTGATGAGACAAAATACTCAATATTTACAAGTTAATGGAGGAAAAGTTTGTTTCAGTTTTTTTGTAGAGGTTTCAGTCCATAGTTGGCAGGCTCCAAGCTAGGGTGGCATAGAAGAGGGGCATCACAGAGAAGAAACAGCTCAATGGTGTGGCAATCAGAAGGCATGAAGGCAGCAGCAGCAACAGTAGCAAACCTGCCTTCTTCCTGTCCCTTTGTTTTCCATCCAGGCTACAAGCCTAATGCTTGCTGCCACCCATACCCATGTGGAGCTTCTCTGATCCATATACTTAATCCTGGTATCTCCTAATACACATTAACATATCCTAAACCCAGCCACCTTCAAAACTCCCTAAGTATGAGTGCATGGAGCTTTGGAGGGATGTCTAGATGCAAGTCATGACAATAAATATGTACATCCATGGATTTATACCCACATATCCAATGGTAAAGATCTTTCCTCCATGATCTGGGGGTTCTTTGGAGCACTCTATATACTTTTTACTCTTATTGCTAGTTTTCCAGTCATCAGACTTGTGAGCACCAAGGCTGTGTGCTGTTTCCTGATTGTCAAAAATGTGACCAGTGCAGGAATCATGAAATGTTACACAAGTGACTGAAAATAAAGACATACATGCATTTCTACATGTGATACATGCAAATGGGTAGCCCTGCATGCAAACATGACAGGAAAGATTTTCCAATGTCACATCTCCAACTTCTTGCCTGCACCCTCCACCCCCACTGCCTGTGATGTCAGGAGTGCATGGTGAAACACTGGTCTGGCATCGCCTCGCTGCTGCAGTCTGCCTCCCATGGTAAGGCCCACACAGGGCATGGGAGGAAGACCACAGGTCCTACTCTGCCTTAGAGTCTGGGTAGCACCTCCCTCCTCCTGCAGCCTTCTCTTCTTTTAGAAAATTTTGGACAGTGGTGAAATGTATGTAACACAGTGTAAGTTCTGCGATCTTAGTCATCACCATCACCACTATTCATCTCCGGCCAGAATGTTTGCATCTTTCTAAACTTAAAGTCTGTCTCCATTAAACAGTAGCTCCTCGCATCCTTGCACTTGGCTTCTGACAATTAGCTTTCTATTTTCTGTCTCTATGAATTTGACTCTATGTACTATATGTAAGTGTTGTAGCATTTCCCTCTGTGATTGGATTATTTTACTCAGCATAATATCTGCAAAGTTCATAGTGCAGAATATAGCAAAAATCAATCTTTTTTAAGGATGAATATTATTCCATTTTGTGAATTTCTTGCATTTAATCCATTCATCAGGTGACATGCATTTAGATTGTTCCCACCTTTGGGTTATTGTGAATAATTCTACTATGAATATTGATGGTCAGCTACCTGTTTTTGATTCAGTTCTTTTGGGCACATGTGTAACTGTGGAATTATTGAAGCATATGGTGATTCTATGCTTCGCTTTCTGAAGAAACCCCATACTATTTTCTATAATAGCCACACGATTTATGTTCTCACCTAAAATTGGAAACTCACAAGGATTCCAATTTTCCCATATCCTCTTCCACTCTTGGTATTTTCCTTTTTTTTTTCTTTATTAATAGTCCCCTAATAAGTGGAAGTGATACCAAATTGTGGTTTGATTTGCTTTTCTCTGATTATAAGTGACACTGATCATCTTTTCATGTGTTTACTGACAATTTGTGTATCTTCTTTGAAAAAAGGTGTCTCTTCATGTTCTCTGAAGAGAATGAATTAGTGTTTTTAATGGATTTTTTGAAAATGGATTAGTTTTAGTTATTGAGTGTTATAAATGCATCATGAATTGAGAATATTAATCCTATATCTGTTATATAAATTATTGATTTTTTTTTCCATTTTGTGAGTTGCCTTTTCCCTCTGCTGGTTGTTAGTGTCCTTCATGGATATGCATTTTAAACTTTGATTAAGTCCAATTGTTTCTTTTTTCTTTCTGAGCTTTTAACGGCATTTCCAAGAAATTATTGCCAAGTCTACTATCATGAAGTTTTCACTGTTTTCTTGTAAGAGTTTTAGAGTTTTAGAGTTTTAGCTTTTATGTTAGTGACTGATCTGGACTCTTCCTCACTGTGAGATTGTATTTATTCTCCTGGCTTCTCAGCAGAAGCACTTTTTCATATACAATCTAATCTGGTGCTGGATAAATAGCTAATACTGTGGGATTCGCCAAATCTTAGGCTCTCTCACCATATTGGCGTTTCTACAGTACAAACATCTCCCTGTTTCCTCCCTAAGGAAACAAAGTCTTTCCTTGTTTTTGTGTGGAACAAGGAAAACATTGCTTGCAACTCTGTTCTTTTTTTCCTCGTGTTTATGTTAAAATGCAAACCTATGTGCTCTTTTCTACCTCTTCAAATCGCTGATGGTGCCAACAGACAGTGTTTAACAATAAATTTCAGCCAAGGTGCACTTGGTGGCTTACTGCTGCATTCTGACTTTGATGCTCTTTGACACGTACTGGGCATTTGAAGGTGTTTTTGGTGTATCAGGAAGAAGAGCTACGGATACAGTGGAGCTGTATCCTAGTGACTGACTCTGCTGTACGTCTGCCCTGTTGGTGCCGTTTATCTTAAATGTCCTTGTTCCAACCCCACGCACAGAATGCTTGAGCTGACTGTTCTTTGGGAGAGGAAACAGCATTACAGTGATACTTAATTTGAGAAAAACTGCACTATGAACCAAGCATTTAGCAGCGTGTGGGCCATTTGGTTTTGCCTTGTAAGTTTCCTGTCACAATCCAGCAAAATCCTGACATATTATCAAGGACTTACCAGTTTGATAACATTAAAATTTCATTGTTCATAGCCGAAGATGTTGTATTTGTGCAGTCCTATTAGACTCTCATTGAATGAGTTTAGTTGTTCTGTAGTCTCTAGTTTCACATAACTCCTTAAAGCAGTGCCCCACCAGGTAAGCTTTGTTTAGAGGAAAAAGCAGAAACTGTCATCCTTAGGTTCACAGTGGACCAGAAAGACCCAGATTCCTGCACAGAAAACGCTGCTGGTCAGACTGAATGCCATTTGTGGACTTACGGGGGCTAATTAAGAAAATGTTGTGAACACTTACAGTCAAAAGTATGCAGATAATTAACAAAATAAGAATTGAGATGAGGAACGTGACCCTAAATTTAAGAATCACTGGGACTTTCTGGCTCCTGTTGTTTTGAAGAAAGATCCACGTTGTACCTTTGAGTCCTTAAGGCATGGTTCACCTCTCAGGCAGTTTCTCTCAGACTGGACCCCTAGCTTATAGGATCATAGTCTGCACCTTCCCCTACCCAGATGGTGTACTGTGAAGCTTCAGAAATCCTGGCCTGAGTCTCCAGAGAAATTGGAGCCATTTGCCCACCTCACTGGGAATGCCTGTCCTTTGCTCTGCCTACCCCAAAGCCTATGCATCCATGTTTTCCCCTTGCTCAAAACTCCCGACACCCTGGTGCATACTGTACAAACCGAGGAGGGGAGCACAGCGGAGCACGCACTCCGGGATTCAGCAGGACACTGGACCTCACACTCGTTTTTAGAATCCTGGCCAGCAAGAAGAATATTTCTTTACTCCTGTGGCAGGAGAATGGATGTAAAAGCAGTGTGCAAAAAAATAGACCTCTGAACACTCCCCCATTTGCTGCCAGGCTTAGAGCAGTTGTTTTCTGCAACTTCCCTGATTAGCATGCATCAGACAAGTTAAGGGACCTGTGTGGAACCTGGCTTTCCACTGCCGCTGTCAACTTCCTGCCCTTCGATAAATGATCCAAGCTGCTGCTGCTGCCGGCATGGGGACAGAGACGTGTTTAGGCACTAAAACCACTGCTTGCATGACATCATTCTATATCAGATTACACTGTAATGTCAGGAATGTAATCATTAGCATTTAAACATGCATAAAATTTAATTAACCTACTTACCAGTTTGCTTAGAACTTTTGAAGGGCTACCTAGAGTCCTCTCTAAGCGTTTTATTACAGAGTTTTGGAAAGCTCACAAAAGAGAGAAGTTCACTGGGATTTTTCTCCCTAAAGCTGATGGGCCGTGACAGATGAGCAGATGACCCGAGTTAATTATTATTGAATTCGTTATTACTGCTTTGTTGTCACCCAGCTCAGCCAGGGTAAAATGATGACAGTAGGTATCTCATTAAAACAGCTGTTTCAATTATGTAGCGGCAAATATTTAAAAAGCGAGCCTTCCAAGTTTAAAGCCGTTAACAAAGTTTGTTTGTGTGGCTTGTGCCAAGATGATCTGGCCAGAAATGAGGGGAGGGGGCTGGGAGATACCAAGTCTCCCTTCCCCGGATTCAAGGAAACCTAGCTGCACCTTCCCGGTCTAGCCTGCTCCAGGAGAAAGAGCAGGGCAGGAAAAGGAAGCCAGGGCTCAAGCCTCTCACCAGACTCCCTCTCAGCCTCCTGCAGTCTCCTCACACTCCCACACTCACCCTGCAGCGGGACAGAGCCCTTTGTATCTGTGTCCTTCCCCCCCGTGAAAGGGGTCTCTGCCAGGTGCTCCATAACTTTGAACATTTCTAGGTGAGACAGTGGGTTTTGGATTCCTTGAAATAAAAAGAAGTCTCCCTGTGTGCTCACCCAGGAGGGATTTTTCTCATTCTCAGATCTTGGCATGACATTGCTAAGATGTGGACTACCTTTGAAACATATCCACCATCAGAGCAGTCATTTATAGATTAAGGTACAATCGTTTATTGGCTATTTTTTTTTTGCGGTCAATATATTGCTGATTTGAAATTGATGAAATTCAGCAAACTGTCAAAAGTGGACATCTGTTTCCTCCTTAGGATTCAGAATTGGGTTGCAGCATGAGTGGCAAGACCCCTTCAGTCTGTGCTTCAGAGAGCAGAAAGTAACCCTTCATATTTCCTCCTGCCTCATCTGGTTCCGAACAGTCTCCACGATCTATTTCCCATTTTCATGATGGGCACAGAGCTCTCAGATTGGACCTGTTAAAACAAATCCTATAATCTGATTCCAATGAATCACCGGTCATGGGGCCCTGTATCAACCAGGTAGTTCCAGGTTGGAATAATGTGGGTCCACAGATCATCCAGAGGTGACTTTTACCCCAAACTAGTCCCTTTGTACAGGCTTGGCTTGTTGATGGCAAAGATGAGGCAGATGTGCAGGCAGCTCAGCCTCAGCTACACCATCCTAGGGACTCCAAAGGCCTTAGCTAGCTGGTCTGGATCCCCCCATCCTATGCAGAGCCAACACATTTACATTAAGAATCTGGGTCAGCAACGTCAGTGGCTGAGGAGGAAAGGAGCACTAAACTACTAAGGAAAAAGCCTTCAGGGAAATAATGATGCAATTTGCATTTTGAATTTTCTGAGAATAAACTGTCCAACCTGTGTTTATCGAGGACAATTAGATATAACAGTTGCTACAGATTTGCTTGGGAGCCCTCCTACGTTCATATGGAAGTCCTATGTATTACAGGCTTACATAATATTATTAGCCAATTTAAACCATGAGAAGCAAATAGATTGACTAGTGTTTTTAGATAAAAAATTTCTCAGTGAGTATGACTAATTTAAGAATAAATCTGGCACCTGTCATCAAGATTTAGCCTGTAGATGGTAGAAGCTCTTCTCCTATTTCTGAAAGCAGAATACAGTTATTCTTCAGCCTTCTAATTAAAAGTGAGGAAAAGTCACCTTGTAAAATTAAATGCCGTCACAGAAATTTTGATTAAAAGAGAGTATGTTGAAACTCACAGTTTTGTAGTACATCACGTAAGCAAAATACATGTTTACTCTGCAATATTTTAAAGTTTCTAGAGAAAGACCTAGCTGCTCCCTGTAACTGTAGTGACCACAGATTTCTATCCGGCTCACTGTCCTTGCAAGGACATCATGTGAGTGGAGGATCCACATGGAAGAGCTTTGTGAAGGGCCCACTAAGCACATGCAAGTAAAATAAAGGTGAACTGTTTGGAAAACTACAAACTTTTAAAGTAGAGCCCAAATCAACACAGAAGGAAATAGGGATGGTTTTCTGAAGTATTTATCTTCCTGACTTTATGAACCAAGGGACCCCCGAAAGAATACCTTCACCATGCTGAAGCTTCATGGGTCGGTTTACACCCCCTAGCTGTCTTTGCATGGTACCTGCTAGCAATTTGCATTCCTCTGAGAAAGATGCAGGCCCTCGGGCTGTATAACAGCCCACACACATGGGAATGAAGACTTCACAGGCATCTTTTTTCTGGAATCTAATTTTTCTGAGTCTTTTACTTTTAATAACATCCTCCTTACATTTGCCCACTTAAGGATTAAAATACGTAAGAGATGAGAGAAAGCAGCTAGATTTTCATCTAAGTGGTTGTTTTCCATAAGACTTATGGGATTAAATATATGCAGTATTAGAAATTTAGATACACAGGATGAACTAGTGATGGTAAACCTTTTAGAGCTTTCAGTGACAACAAATAGCCTGTGGCAGCAGGTGTACCATGGGTTCACCACCCCTGAAAAAGCTGTCCAATCTTTTAAACATTAGTAGTTCAGGCTATTTATTTCAGTTGTTGTGTTAGTATTATTAACAGTTCATCTCACAATACTCAAAAAATACCAACTCAGCCTGTCCTCACATGGTGGAGCCCTGGAATGACCTTATTTTATCTTCATTTCACATAATACTCTTGAGAGAGATACTGTCCTCCTCCTGGTGGGAGAGTGGGAGCCTCCCAACTTTTTTCTGTACCCCACATGGCATCTTAGGTCTATTTAGGGAACACTCAGAGAGCTCTGGCAGGTAGGCACTTCAAGATTGCACGTCAGGAGAGCTCTTCGGAGACCTTGTGGATGGAGCTTTTCTACCAACTGTGATCGCTTACTCCACCCTGGTAAGGAGTCACAGTGAATCAAGGTCCGTCTCCCCCAGGCATAGTCAGCAAGTGGCCACAGAGGTGGGGTGTCATGCTCAGAGTTGGCTCCTTTCCCTGCAGGGCCCGTCCAGCAGTGCTCACAAGCCCGCATCTGGACTGTGCTGTCTACCATTCCCAGGGCCGTCTGTCCCTGCCTGCAGCTCACAACTGAGTCAGATTTCTAACTCTGCAGGTACAATGGCCTTCTCAGGACACACAGGGAGCAGGGCGGAGGAAGACCATGGTTCCTGTTCCCTTTGAGCACTTCACTTGCAGTCTTTCTTCACTTTCTTATTTTTGTCTCCACCTTGGTTCTATATTTAATGTATAACCAAGTACAGTGCACAAAGAAGTCTTAGAAGTACCTCCCAGTTTGAAACATTTTGGAGTGTCTATCAGAGGGAAAGATCAGGAAAGTGATGGAGAGAGAATTGAAAATATTATGAGAGATTGACAAAATGCCTTTAACAAATGACCACATGAGTAGATCATGTTTTGTTGAGAGCTGTTTATTTTTTGAGACCCAGATATGCACAAGATTTAATTTTCTTGAAACAAAAAATGAGATATCCAAAAGGACTTTGGGATTGTCATTCTACCTGACATTTCATCAGACTGGGGTTATAAGAATCTCTGAAACAACTTTTATCCCTTATGTTGTTAAACAATGAAAATGACCTGCTTGGATTATCAGACAAAGTGTCCCTGATTTCACTTCATGTTGACCTCCTACTCCATCAGTGTGGCCACAAGACAAGGAATGGAGGAAATGTCAGAGTGAGGCCACTTGATGATAAATGGGCAAATGTCTACTGCTCTGCCCCTGACTGTCCTCAGCAGCCCACTCCCTTCCCATTCCCGCGCCCCATCCTTCCAATCATGAGGACCAGGTATCTCTGAAGATGTAACAAAAAGATATTCAATAAAGTGAATATCACGCATTAATATATTGAGCAGAAATTAGGATGGCAGTCACTTCTCTTAAACAAAGACCTCCTGCAACCCCACAATTCATCATCCAAAAGGGGTGTGGTCTGGAGTCCATTGGCTATGCCAAAGTCTTGCAGGAAGATGGGAGCCTGAAGCGTAGAAATTTCAGGAAATAAGTCCAAGATCACACAGCTAATGTGCTGAAAGAACTTGACTTCTACCTTCTGCTTCACACTTCTGCTTTTATTTTTTTGTATTTGATCATGATTTATGGTAGAAAGTCTTTACACATTTTGAGTAAATTCATTTTTTTAAAAGATTCAGATCCAAAGCTTAAATACTGATTAAAAAACCCCCTTCGTCTTTGGTAATGTGACAATATCAACTCATCTGTGATGAGCTCAGCTGGGGACTGACCACCAGAGGAGCAGCCCTCTAGTCTGGAGAAGAGAATCATGTTTGCCATCTTTACAGTAAGGTAAATGAAGCAGAGTGCCTGTTTCTATGAGGCCTGTCCCATCTTCATGCAAGCAAACTGGTAATTCCACTGTCTAATGGTTATGACAAAATAGGGAAGTAGGGCAGATATCATTCAGGGGTTCATTCCCTCTCATGGCTTAAGGTTGCCCATTAGCAGTGAACTGGAAACTGGAAATCAAATTTGGAAAACTAACATAACATGACGGTGAAATGCGCTCCTGGCAGTCTCACCGGGGAGCAGGACATTTTAAACGATGCTCCCCATACTCCTTTCACTCCCATGAAGGGTATTTAACAGTGCTTTATACTGCATGAAAAAATTACTTCAATGTGTACAGCACTTCACAGCTAAAAATCTATTCACACATTGTATCTGTTTTGGTTCATATATGCAAAAACTGAAGCCAAGTAATTTATTTCATCACCAATGCAGATCGAGCAGCTCAGAAGGGGTAACACCAGAGCCACAGGCAGTGGGCAGCAGAATCTGAGTGCCTGGCTGTGTGCACCTCTGTCTCTAAACACTCCCCCCAGCCCTTTCCCCCCACTGCAGCAGCACCCGTGGACTGCAAGGAGTCATTTGTAATCTTCCCAGTTTGACACATTGTGTGAGAGGAGACATTCCTTCGGCACAAGGGTATCTATGCAATAGCACAATCATGCATTATTTTCTCCTTTGCTCACACATTACACATACCAGGGAAAAAGTTCAGTTACTTGGATTTTCAAATTTTTATGAGGCAAAAAGAGGAAAGAAAAACCTAGAGTTTAAGAGACTGCACTCAAGATATCATGGGTATGAAAAATGAGTTATTTTCTGAATGTACACTGTAATGAAACAGGTGTTAAAATATGTGTTATGCTTCAATTCTTAGATTATCTTGGAGTAAATTAGTGTCTCAGTTTCACATAAAATAGATTTAATCGCACAGATATGATGTTATGCTGGTTCTGTTTGTAGGATTTGTGAAAAATAAAGTTGTCTTTCTAATCATTGGCTAGGTGGCTCAATAAATGGAGACTGGGGAGTTGATAATATTTACCAAATCCACTTATCTTGTGAGGAATCCTGTTTATGCCCACACTGAATCAGAGAAACTGGGGAACGAAATCCAATGTCTTTTGATTTCAGAGAGTGTTTTGCTTGTTTCTGTTTTAAGCATGGAACTTCCTAGCTGGGCACAGAGGGGATTGGTCAGGCATTATTGTTTGGGCTGACTCCTCCCTTGGGAACAGCTGGTATGATGGCAGGTCTCTGAGATGTGTGTTGCGGTGCCAGTGCCCCAAAGGATGTCCTATAGGAGTAACATTGGGTGGTGGCCTTTCTGGCTGAGGACCTGACTCTGGAAGCTTGTGGGTAGGCTGAACCCCACAGGTGCTCCAGACATTTGCCCCTAGACACACTCAGTTGTGTACAAATCATCAAAGTGTAGCTCATTCATTCAGTTAGAAAGGACTAAATTGACACATAATGTAATAAATCAACTCAAAATTTCTAATGTCACAAGAGTGACTACATATGCATTAAAATAGGTTGCAAAACTTTTTATGACTACATATTTTTAAAAGAATAAAGAAAAAGCACACAGATATTTTAAATGCAATGGTCTCGTTATCTGTAGTGACTTTTGAAGAACATACGGTGGAGTAACATTTTTTCCTTCCCTATAGTCTGTGAAGACTCTGGACAAGGAACTCCTAAAAAGAAGACCTGAATCCAATGTTGCCAGTCACGGCCTCGGAGTGGACCTCCCTGCTCACATTCTGTCATTTTCCTGTCTCCTAGGAAGAGTCCTGCTTGGGAAAATGTAGTATCACCATGGACAGTCAATGGAGTTTTGGATTAACTTCAGCTTGCATCTTCCCCAAATCACCTGCAGGTAAAAGTGGCAGGCTCTACTTTTTAAAACATGCACTATTGCTATAAGTCTGCTGAGATCACTGCTGTCATGCTGCCTGTTCTAATCATTCATCATAGAGACCTCCTCTTTACACCACATTCCCCTAGTGACTCTATTACCTGCAACACACATGTACATAATATGTATTTAAGATGCAACCTTAAACCTTGATTGAAAACTGCACATTTTGTTGAGCATCTACTCTGTAGAAGTCTATGTACTGTAAACTAAACTTACCAGTGAAGAGAATAAGAGTTCGGGAAGAAAGCAGGCAAGCTGGCAACACCAAATATAAGTGATAAAATTTGACACAGAAACAACTGATTGACTTAGGGTGTGGAGAGGGTTAGGAAATTGGTGGGGAGCCAGTCAATTTTGAATGCACTTATCAGGAGCACAGAAGAGTCCAAGCACTGAGAAGGATCCTGTATATGACCCAGGAATGAATAAAGGACAGTTAGCTTCTTTGGATATTCCTTGATTCCATGAAGAGGAAAACACAAACTCCCTATTTCTAAAGATGCACACCACAGAACGTAACAAACATATTCAGAAGTGTCATTCCTGGGTCTGTCCCAGGGCCAGCACCCACTCTTGACTGTGTTTCCTGACCTCTGAGGACACCCCATTACTTCTGAGGTGGCCGGAGCCATAGAGGCTAGCATAGGCTGTGCCTCCCCGACTTTGAGGAGCGATGAGCTAGGCTGCCTCTTAAACACTCCTGGTCTAGCCTCCTCTGACCAATGGCATGCATTTGTGTAACTGCAGCTGTCATTAGGGAGGCAGCCTGTGAAACTAACTGGCCCGTACAAGGCTCAAACCCATGACTGGCTTTATCACCATCAACTCCAGCCGAGCTAACAAGCACAGAAATCAGCCGATGACTCCATTCTAGATGACACTGAGGGTTGGGAATTCCTTTCCCTTGGCTTGTTTCACATTTATACCTCTGCAAAAGCTTTCTCCAACTGCAGCATCTTTACTGATGGTCTCATCCTGACCTTTGAGGGGCAGAGGTTTGCTTGAACTTGTCTGTGATTATAAAGGTAACACAGCTAGATGCATATGCGGGTACACATGAGCATCAGTCTGGAAGAGAAGGACACACCGACAGCCTCGCTGATTGATAGCTGCTCTGCAGTTTGAGTAACTGGCATGCAACAAAATCATAGGCAGGCACAAACATGGAAGAGAGAAGATGATGCACGCAGATTTGTCACGCACTTTGTAATTACCTTTGTACTGATCAAGGAGTCCTAGCAGCATAAAGGAGAGAGGGGGTGGTGGTGCCTTGGCCCCTAAAGAGTTTAAAACTATGGTGCACTGCATTCCAGCATCCTATTAATAATTAAACTATCTGTCACTTACCAACAACATACATTCCAAATTAAATTTAAGCAAAAGGGAAAAAGAGATCATTTGGGACTGAATTAGTGGGCTTCAGAGGGAAATAAATAATAATCAAACATCTGTGTTCTAAATAGTACGTGCTTTATCAGACAAACAACTGTTACCGTCTCGTTGTATAAAATTGCTTGGGGAAAACTCGGTACCTGGAAACCGAAGTCTCAGTCAGGAGGGGAGGTGAGAAAAAGTTCATTACCAAGTCGGAAAGTGACTGAAAGTTGCCATGTTGTTCTGCGAGCTTCCTGCCTAGCCAGCACCTTTGCTGGCTACCAGGAAAACGTGATTCCTCAGGTGCAGGATTGGACTGTGCAGGATTCCCAGAGAGGAAACAGCCTGGCACTAGGCAAGCCAAAGAATAAAAGGTAATGCCCAGCTCTGCAATAGCTGAGTGGCCCTGAAGATGGTTGGTTGTGAAGGTTACAGGAAAGAGTTTATTTATGAATGAAGTTAATTATTTATTTTTTGCAGGGAAAGGAGAAAGAAAAAAGCAGAATTTATAAACAAATGGGCAAAGAGGGAGAGATTACTATCAACTCAGCTCTGCCAGAGATGCAGTGGAAGACAGGACACAGCCTAGCACACAGGCTAGAAAGGACCAGAGTAGAAGTAATGGCCGTAAGTAACTACCACCATTTGCTAGTCAATCTCATGCAATGTTTCATGTACGGGGAGCATTTACCTGTTTTGTGTATCTCATCCCATTGACATTTAACTCTTAATGGTTCATAAATTCAGCTGGCTGCTTCTAAAATCACCAGAGTAGATAAGGTGATTAGCTATTCTGAGCATAGATTCCTTGCTGTCCTGGAGTCATCACTCTCCACGAACAACCTGAGCTCATTTTCCAATCTGTGCTGCGGGCCTCACGGAGAGAGGGAGACACTGGTGAATAATTGAAAAGTCACCGCAAACCTGGGCACATGATCTCAGGAAGTGGGGCCACTCCCGGCAGACCCTTGCTCCTAATTACCAGCAGGTCTCATCCTGGGCTGGCCTGCACCTCACCCAACCGGCAGTGCTCGGACCCGGCTCGTCATTCAGATGCCTTCTGAGCCAGAGACTGTCTTTTTGTCTTCTCCTTAGGTAACTATGTTAAAATACCCTATTCCAGCTGTAACACTTGTTTTACAAGAGCCCTGGTTTTGTCTGACACAATATGGAACAACATTTGTCATCCGTTATCAGGGGTGATATATCTGCTAGCCCGCAGAGAAACATCTGCTGTGCGTTAATCCCCAGTGTGCAGGCCAATATTCATAGGATCCAGCTGCCTACGAGCACGGCACTCGACGGCTGTCCAGTCTGACATGAAGACTGGCTGGCAGGCAGACAGAAGCAGATTTTATTATCTGCCTTTTACATATTTATTTATGTCAAATATTTCTGAGAATCCATACGTTACCTCTCCTTTCATGCATTGTTGTTCAGTGGTGACAAGCCATCGACATCTGAATGAGAAATTTATGTTACATATTAAATATGGACATCTGAATGATTATCAAATCTATAGAAGCCAAGCCTGGCCAATCACCCCTAAATAATGGATGAGAAGTAGATGTGACTCAATTTGTTCACTGTGAAACCCTGGCGACCCCGCCTCGTGCTTCATCACCGCAGTCCTGTCATTATTTGCTTCTATTCATCTCATTTGGCATCACTCAATAAAATCTGCCCATGATAAAGAGAATAACCTTGGTCCAGAGTGAGGAGAAAGGAGAAAGATCATTTCCTCCATTCACAGGTAAGGACCCACCAGTATCTGTTGGCCTTGGTGTGTACATTGATATTTCAGGATGATGAGGCCTCCGGGTTAGTGTAAAGGGCACCAGACGCTTCCCAGTGAGCCAGGGCTGCCATCCTGGCTGGGAAGGGCCACAGAAGGGGCTCACATTAGTGCTTGGATGTCTCTCCTCAGGTGCTGCTTGAAATAGTGTGCAAGTGATGCTGTACCTTAGAAGTGTGAGTCGGTGTATGTACAGGAAAATGAACACAAGCATACGATCTCACTATAAGATAAGGAAAAGTTCAGCAGAGTGAAGTAAAGCAAAACGGCTGCATTTGGTTGTAGCTGTATCATTACAATCATTCTCAGCCAAGCATGCAAAATATATTCTGGTAAAGATATTTTTGAATGACTTAAATTATTTATCATACAAATTTCCTTTGGGCTTGGACCATAGGAAGCACCAGTTTCTTCCTATTCGTACCTATCCTCCCATAGCTAGTTTGTTTTACACCCTCAGCAACAGCCACCTCTGAACGCATAGCCTTAAGTGCTGAGTCTGTATTTACATAAGGGCTGTATGACCTGCTCAAATATTTGGGAGCAGGAGTTACAAAGTAGGTGGTGGGAGGAGCAGGCTTCTGCACAAGCCTACAGGAGGAGCTAGTGACAGGAAGCCAGGCTCCAGGGAAGGATACCGTAATGGCTGCACCAGGGGCCACAGGAACCCTTCCTTAGCAGGGAAGCAGGACTTGGTGCTGAGTGAGTGAAGAGGTGAAGCCCTTGCAGAAAGAACCAAGGTAGAAGTTTCCACTTCCTAGAGAAGAGAGGGAAAGGGACTGAAGGATCTTGAGCAGGAAAGTCACTGCAATGTCTTAAAATACTAATGTAAATATGCACAGAATGGATTCAAGAGAAGTAAAGTTAGAATATTTAGAGGGAAAGTAATCCAGGAATCAGTGAAACAGAGGCCAGGCATTCATTTCTTAATGCTAATTTTAAAAAAATGCTTTGAATTGAACAGTTTATAACACACAAGGATGATCTTAGTTTCAGAGAGCAGAAGTTAATATGGGTGTCCCTGGCTAAACCACCACTTCTACAGGGCTGGTGCCTTCTGGAAAGCTGGGATCATTCATTCGTTGCCTATTTCTACTTCAGAGCACAGCCTTCATCTTTGGAACCAGCCGTGGCTAGCTGGGCTTCCTCTCTGTGTGTCCCAGATTCCACCTCTCCTGCCCTCCCCTCTGCACGGAAGGTCCCTGTCACTGCAGTGGGCCACACAGGTAGTCAAGGCAACCTCCCTCTTTAAGACCTTCTGATTAGCAACCTCTGCATCACCCACAGTCCACCTCCTGTCTTGCTCGTCATGATCTAGTCACTACTTTCTGGGCCTGGGATGGGGTGACTCTCCACGGCAGTGTCTCTCCTGGATGTTATCCTGTCTGCCACAGAATGAATGCATAGAAAGAAAAACCCAAAGTACAATACAGACCAAAACATTGAGCTTTCTTTTGAAGGGATAACTTCATTAATCAGTAGAATGAACAAGATTTCAACATGCATAACAGGATAAACTATGCAAAAATGGAGAAGAATGGGGTACCAAAGGTGAGAAATGTGACTAATGTGTCTTCACAGTAACCATAATGCAAAATAGCATTAGTTGAGTGTTACATGCCCACTCTTATCTGTATAAATGAGATGTACAATCGTGTTTAATTTGATTCCTATAAACTCTACAAACAAAAGTAACAGGTGCTTAAAGTATGGAACTAAGGTTTTTGAACTTGAAAATGATTAGATGAAGTGGGTTCCAGAGTTTGATTTAATTTTTTTTCTATTTTATCTTAAATTTATTTGAATGTAGCAAGTGCATTGTATCTTATGAGAATGTACTTATTCAGTTAATCTCTTTGGGAAGTGCCTTAGAATATCATTAATTTTTTAGGATAAATATTAAGAATACATTTTCATAGATTACAAGGCTTTAGATAAACTAAAATTCAATCCCAGTGAAATTGCTTTAAAATCTACTTATTGCCCTACTTGAGAAATCCTTAGCAATGCATCTTTCCTGTTTATCTTTGCTTCTGTCCTCCTGGAAAGAGACTCCAAGAGTCTTCACTAAGGAAATATAAAGGCTTTATAGTGATGGAATATGCACTTTTTCCTTTTTCCACCTCATGTATATTCTTGGTAGATAGGCTTAAACAAATATAAAGAACACTGTGGCTTACATGCTGAACTATCGGCCTTTATATAACATATCATTCTTTTGAAGTCATAAGGTAGGAAAAGAAACTGGCATTGACCCTGTACTCTAAGCATCTTCATTATGTGTGAAAGTACAGGCATCCCTAAATGTCAAAGTGCGGAGAGAAACCTTTGCCTAAGAAGTGCCTGCAAGAGTTCCATTTCCTCCTGACTGCACAGTAACTGAGGGTCTGAAAACACACAGTGCTCTAAGTCCTAGTGAGTCCTGCAAGGGTATTAGGAAGGGAGGAGGAGGCAGGTCAGGCCCTGGAGGTCTAGGAGTTAACAGAGTGTTCCTGAACCATGTCTGAGGGTGATGTGGTCCCTGACTTGCATCTGTTTTGTATATGCCAGAGATTATGATGAAAACTTGGCTAAGGATTACAAATCTGCTGTAGGGGACACTGTAAGAAGAGGGAGGACTGAAAGAGGGCAGAAAGGCATGTCCTTTACACTGACAGGGGATGTCCTGGTGTAAGGCCAGCTATCAAGACCAAGTACTCAACCACACTATTGGTCCATGAGTCACCTGTGTCTCCAGATGGGCCCTGTCACCTACTGGTTACACTGATATAACTCCCAGCACTCACATGGGTGCATTTTATTCTCTTCAGGGGACATTAGAGATACCTATAAATTTGAAAAAATATTAGTATGTAACACAAAGTATAAATTTATTACTTTACGAAAAGAGACAGTGACCTCAGATAGAATCGTAATGGATGAGCCTAGTAGATGTGGCATTATTTTTTATTACCTCCTCTAGACTGAGTTAAGTTAAAATGTTCTCATCTTTGGAAATAGTGGTGTAGGGAATGACACAGGCACTGCTGGACATGGGAGTAGGTGCAAGGTATAGCTGTGACACAGGCTCTGCTATAACAGTGGAGAATTTGCGGATAGATTTGTACAGATTAACTTTATTTCAGAAATAATGAGAAACTACCACTATAGTTCAAAAGTAGTAAATACATGAAGGGAAGACATAGAATTAGAGATCAGGAAAAGATAAGCAGAGGCATGGGAGATGCCAAAGTGGGACAATTTGTAGACTTTTGAACTGTAGATTCACAGGCAAAGAGTGCTAAGGAATCCTGGAGGATTTTACTTAATGCCAAGAAGTGAGAACAGTGGGCATTCAAGAGAGCAGGACTTTCAGGGTTCACATAGAATTTTGTATATGTGGCTCCATTAAGCCTGCAAAGTGAGACACATGCAGGAAGTGTCCCTAGCATACGTGGTAATATGCTCAGCTCCATAAAGTCACAAAGTCTTGTGGTGCAATTTGGGGACAAGAGTATGTGGAACTTTCTCTTTTTCTACAGTGGCAGGTGTAACGCTGGAACCCAGTGAGAATGCAGCCTGGCCTCCCACAGGGAACACACACGTGCACTCACAGTGGCGTTGTTTGTTTCCTGTTCCCCAGAGACAGGACGCCACTGTGGAAATGCCATCTTTTCTCCGACAGGCAGGACCTTTGAAAAGTCATTTCAGAAGAAACTGGTTGACACTAAGAGTCCTGCTGACACTTAGCCGCCTCTGCTGCTCCAAGTCCAGGATGGGAGCTCTGTGATCTGTGCTGAGAGGCTAATGCTGGTGATAAAGCACCCCTGCCTATCTGTTAATCAGGGGAAATGGCAGCTGCTTCCCATCAGGATGACTGCAAGACAAAGGCGGAAAGAAGCGCAGGGCAAAGCAGAGCTCAGAAGAAAAATTCCACATTGTCACAGGCTAAAATCAATTTCAATGATTCAAACCCTTCTGATGAAGAATTTAATGCTCCTCACATAACTAGTGAAAAACAGCATTTCCTTGCTGAGGTATGGAAAAGATCAGCTTCAGAACGCTCTGCATACATGGACTGTCTGGAAATCTTTGCACCCACTGGGCTTTCTCTAGTAAGAGTAGGAAAGAAAGCGCAATCTTGGCTTTATTTGTCTAGGTTGAAATTTTCCTTTAAAAAGCTCCAGTTTTGATTTTTGCTCCTCCCTGGAATAAGAATATGGTCATTGTTTTCCTGCTGAACTTATTCTCAGACCTGTAGGATTTGGCAGGCTGGTTTCTCTTTCTACCATCACGTGACAGGACGCAACCTGGTGGCACTGACCTCAGAGAGGCAGAGAGCATCTTGGCAGCATGGAGAATATCAAATCCAGTGGACCTTTCCAGAGCAAGTTATTCTTTTGCAGGAAATAATGTGCATTAAGGGAACTTGCAGGATATTTATTCCTAATCCAAGTTTGTCTGATAAGAGCTTCATGGGGAAGGCGTTTCCTGCTGAGCTGAAGTGTGAGCACCGTATTCTGAGCTCTTGGTGTTGGGCTGTTAAGGATCCAATTTTTTTTAATGAACATTTAACTAATATTAATGTTATGCAAACAAAATACATTGATGAAATAATTCGCATAATTCATTAAATATCTTGGTAGAAAAGTGGCTAAATAAACATACTATGAAAATCCCCTTGGAAGTTTTCGAAGTATCTAATGGTTGTAAATTCAGAAAACATACTACATTGTGAAGAGTGGTGTCCTTACTCTTTTGTCAGAACTGTATGCTTGTTTTTGTAAAGTGTATACCCCTTCAGAGAGGCGGCTGTCTCTGTTATATGAAATTTTAATTCTGTATCATCTTTTTCTCTTAATAGATAATATACTGTCTAAGGCCTATTAGGCAGTTATATTAACTGATCTGTCCCAGGCTGTACACCTAGCTAGCCTAGTACTTTAAGTCTGTATGCCAATTGATACTTTAAAAACCGAGGCCTCAGGTAGTTAGAGCCTCTCTGCACGCCTTTGTCTCTGCGTGAGGGAATCTTCTCAAGTCTATAAAAGGGTGCACACAGCAACTGTAGTTGAATACATGGGCAATTATTTTCAAACAGCGGGAAGCATTTTAAGGCTGGTGCCTCTGCTCCATGAGGTGCTTCAGGATACCCCTTTTCCAGTGACGGACGGTGGGTCCCACCTCAGGCCCATCCCCACCACCAGCTCGTGGCACTTGTCGTCAACACTGAGAAGAGTTGTGACTTCTACCACCCAACTATCAGGGTCCTCATAGGAGCTTCAGTATTTGGCAAATTATTTGCCTCTGTTGCATTCATTTTTGTTTATAAAATACTAATTACCTCTTTTATTGTTTGAAGAGATTAAAAGTTAATAGGAGAAACTAAATAAACAGAATGCCATTCTGCACAAACTATATAAGCTGGTAATTAATTTCTGGCCTCCTCTGAGCTAATTAACTCATATAAAGAAATGAAGTTAATGAACCATAATTCTAGTCATACAAGTGTAGATACAAGCAGTTTGACTTAATGAATTAATAAGATATTTCCTTTCTTAGAGGTTTTTCAATTGTGTTCCTAATCTGAAGGCCCCTTTAATGTTCCTTTCTGGTTAAAATGCTTAATAAATGGCAGGGCAACCTGGATGGGCTGGCGTGGTGAGTTGTCACAGGCCAGGGGCTGGACACTTGTCCCCTTACTGCTCCCTGTCTTCAGCTGGCCACATAAACAACACTCACTCTGTCCCTGCTTCTTGTGACAAACTGCACAAGCGTCTCTTGTGTGCTGCCTTCTGGTCACAGCTATTCATAAAGTCCCACAAGTTTCCTCCCTCTCACTGGTATTCCTTGTGTTCTACATCCACATCTCCTGAGGAAACTCTGATGTGAAATCTAGATTAATAATTTCAGACCAGGAGTACTCAGAAGAAAATGTTTAAATTGTTTTTCATGTTGGAATCCTTCTAGCAGGGGGCTTGAAACATGGAACAAACTCTATTTGTTTGATATTCCAGAGCTGAAAAGGGTGCCCAGAGAGGCCTCATACAGGGCTATGTTGTTTTCAAAATAGACCTAACACACTGTGAATACCTGTGTTTATTTAGTTACATAATTTTTTAAAGAAAATTACTTGTCTTATTCTCTAATTTTTCATTAATTTGTATCTTAGAATTTAAAAGTGTTTTCAGAATCAATAGTTAGGTCATTGTATTGAAACATATTCAAGCTACTTGCTACATGAAGTTTAAGGCAGCAATTTATATCATCTAATGTCAAAGGTCAAGAGTTAGGGTCGCAACCTAAGAAATATTAAGAAGTATTACGTACACGTATCAATGCCCTGCATGGAGTCCAAAGAGCGTAATCATTATGTACCACAAACATGTACAAATACATATAAATTTTTAAAAATAATATTGAGTTTGACCTATACAGCAACAAGGAGAAGTTTAAATGTCACAGGAAAGTCTGCAGAGTTTCACTGTGACCACCAGGTTGGTGTCAGTCAAGTGCTTGTACTTCATGACAGGAGGAGACAGAGGGAGAGAGAGTGAAGGAGAGGCAGAGGGGTGTGTGCACTTGGCTGATGACAGTCCTTTGATCTCACATAGGAGCCAGACGTGACTCTGGTCCTGCTTTGGTGAAGGCAAGCTGAGAAGTTTAGAAGACACGCAAGCGGCAGTGGGAGAGGGAGGCACTGGACTTGGCTCAGCTCTGCACTGCTGTCCGCATGGTCACCCAGCACCCTGCCCTGCTCCTTCATGATTTCTTCTGGTCCAGTGATGCCTGCTCGGCCATGGCTCCTAGGATCCGCCTGTCATTTGTCCTGTGGGACCACTCTCTGCCAGCTGCCATAGCAACTTTCTACACACAGGAAGCTCCTTCCCAGAGATTCCTGGAGGTCCTTTCTTCTGTGCATTCTGCTCTAATCCAGGACAAGATGATGACCAGGAAAATAAAAACCACAATGCTGACGACAACCATACCATTCATCTATCAGGCCTGGTACATGTGCACCTCAAGGGCACAGCCAAACATGAGGACAGTGTCCAAAGCCTGCACTCCACTGCTGCTGACTGCCTCCGCACACAGACTAAATGTCCCTGTGCCTCTGCATGCTCGTTGAAGGGTTAGGGACATGCTGTGAGGTTGAAGGAAGATAGCACCGATGGGCCTCACAGAAAAAAAAGCCATGGACGCTTGTGGCTGGCCACGCCCCATCTCCAAACCTCTCCACTGATGCTCTGTTCCCTGGCTCTGGCCTTGCATTCCATGGTAATTAGACATTGGGTCTGACAAGTTCAGTACTTCTCATCCACCTCAGAATTTCTTCCACCCAGGATGTCATAATGGCCTTTGTGAGCCCAGGTAAGAAGAATGGAGACTTGGATAAGACCGATGCATGACTGAAGAGATATAAACTGAGTTGAAGAGTCAAAGCACAAATCTTTTTCCCTATCTTCCAATGCATCTGGGATTTGTGGAGTGTGAGTAGTGAGGAGGGGTGCTGGGTTATGTTTGGAGAAGGGACAGTGTGCAGAATACTCGGCCAGCACCTGCCCATTGGAAGACGCAGAACCATTCCCAATGACTTGAACTACTCTTTGTATCAGTCATACAGAGTGGTTTGGAGGAGTGTCGTGACATCCTGTGGCAATCCCAGAACCCTTCTACAGGAGTAAGGGAAGGACCAGCATTGTGCTGGCTCACTCCAACCTCCTGATTGTTGTCAACTATCTGCGATTTGCCCCACATCAGTCCATCCTCTCTGCCCAGTATGCTATCATATTGTTTATGATTGTTCCACTGTTGGACAAGAACTCTGTTCATTTATAGTTATTCTACTCCAACTGTGCATTTCAGGAAACAAGGCAGCCATCCAAGGTCCTTCCGATGAATTGTCTGCTCAGACTTTGTCCTCATCTCTGAAGCAGGAGAGATGGACATTCCTTTTTTCCTGGCCTGTTTAGACAGACAACTTCTGAGTCAGCCACCAGGTCAAAACTGTGCCCCTAGTGACATGCAAGGAAGATTTTCCTGTAGCTTTTCTCATTGATATGTCACCTACCCAGGGACAGAGGTTGGGATAAAAGAGCAGTCAGGGATGGTCCCAGAGAGGGCTGTCCCTCAGGAGGCCATGCAGCATGTAGATCTGCCTGCCACGGGTGCCTCCATCTTCATCCTGTGATGCCTAGCTCCTCTCTCTGTTACCAGCTTCTCAGTAGGGACCAGAGTTCTGCACCTGCCACTGGCCAACTACCAGTTAGACCAGTCTTCTCAGGATGTATGACTGTCCTCTTCTCCAAGCTACTGGAGCTGAAAACAAGCATATTTGCTGAGTTTCCAAGGGCGAGGCAAGCTCTAAACTAATCATGACTAGGCTCCAGTTAGGCCACCTCACCTCCCACCGCCAAAGCTTTTTCAAGAACAGGCAAGGTAACCCTCTCAGTCAGGTTCCAGGTAGAGAGCTAGTGCCAGGTCCCTCCACTGCATTAGCCTTTGCCTTTTCCAAAGCAGCAACAGCAGACATCCTGGGACACAGTGACACTGTGAGAGCCATTGTTCTGTCCATGACCTGATGCCATTGATGCATCCTCACCTTGTCTCACCAAGATTGTTAACAACTGAACCACCTATTATGATTCTAAAACATTCCCAGTGACACTTCATATGGCTCCAAGCCCAGAGTGAATGCTCTTTAACACTGGGGTGCTTCCGTCCTGCAGGCTGGTCTGGCCTGCTCACTGCATCCACTCGTGGCTCATGGCATGGTGCTTAGAATGCATTTTCAAGGGTGACTGGCTACTGACTTGTGTCATCAGGGTGGCCAAAGTCCTGGATCCCAGCCCCAGAAAACTACACAAACATGGGTAAGAAACACCTTTCCTTCCTTCAAGGTGACATTTAGGACTTCTCTGAGAGTATACAGGTTTCTAGTGTCATCTTGTAGTGAAAACGACCAAAGCTTCCTGATGCTTCTCAGACTAAGGACCCATGGTGTCCCGTAGATCATCAGAAATCTGGAACCCCTAATGAGTTAGGGGACCACCCAAACCTCTACATGCTCTGTGATGAAGATGCACTGGGTAAACCTTCTCTTTTAAGCTTGCTCACAAGGTCACCCTTGAGTCTATTTCTTGGTATCAGACAATTACAATTGAGAGAGTTGTTATAAATATAGAAAAGGTGTTTTATTATCAGTAAAACTAAGAATACACTGAAACTAAAAGCATGTGGAGCTCTTGGAATCACTGTGGCAAACAGAAGCTGCTCTGTGACTGTCTTCAGGGCTGTGTCTTCTACACTGGGGCCACTGGGACTGTCCCACCTCCCCCAGCAGATGCCTGAGCCTCTGCCTCTGTACAGGAGACTGTATGCAGCACTTAAGCATGGCTCATGGGGAATTTGCATTTTGAACCCTGCCAAGACTGTTTTTGAGATTTCTGAGGAAATTCAGTCCAAACTAGCTTTTAGCACATTGTCAAGAGGGAGAATCAACAACCAAAAACAAGTCAAAGTGATGTGCTCCAGACCATCCTTGTCCCGGCTGGTTATCTTGTAGCACACTATTAACTGGAGCACAAGTGTCTGTCAGTGCAGCCTTCACTTTTGAGTGGAAACCAGTTGGTCAATTTTATTTCCATCCTCCAATCAAGAGCAAGGCCGACAGAGACTCTGAGATGTATTTCATCTTGATTTAGCAAATTTCATTTACTCATCTCCATCATTTACTCAGATGCTAGGAATACATCTTTTCTTGGCCATTCACTCCTAATTGATGAGGTGGCCAGGCATGCAGACCTGGCTCTTGGATGGGCTGTCTCTGGCTTTTGATCGACTATGTATGAAGCCAGCTTTTAAGAGCTCCAACAGCCCCTTCTATGGCCACGCAGCACTTGTTACTAATGAAAAGCATGACGGTCATCCTTGGAAAGCCATCTAATTAAAACATGAGATTTCCATAAAATGAGTTTAAAATCAATCGGTCAATACTGAAACCACTTAGGAAAATGTAGGTATGAGAGAGTGTGATTTAGGCCGTGAAGGGAGTGGGTATGCCATTTAGGACTCTTCCTGGCCTCCACGGGTGTGTGAGGCTCTCCAGCATTGCTGACCACCGGAAGTGACTCCTTTTCCCAGTGCTCAGAGTGGTCACACAAACACCCGAAGCAAGACTATGACCATTGCTTCCCTAGCACCAAAGAATCTTACTGGTAGGATCACTGCCAACTTCTCTTTGTTCCTGTACAAGGAGCAGATTTTCAGGGACTTGTTAGCATGAGCAATGCTTGCACAGACTGGGCTGATTTTCCTATCTATTTCTGTTTGTCGAACTCGTGCCTATTTTCTAATGAGCTACCTTAAGTATAAGCAGAGATAAGTGTCTTAGATATTTCCATTACATTTACTTTTTGTCCCATGAAATCAATAAATCTATATAAGAGGGACAGAATTTATTAAAAATTATAACACAATCAGCTGATAACCCATGTACATGGTAAGAAGATGTTCTGCCCAGAAGAGAATTGTGAAATTCCTCAATCGCATTCACTCCTAATGCTGGATATTTGATTATTAATGCTCAGCAAAGTGTCTAAAAATTTATATGTAAAACAGGTTTTTGTAAAAACCTTAAATGTTTTATATTATATTTATATAATTTTGGTGAAAAAATTGTGAAAGGGTTCAGGTACAAATAAAGGCTACTTTCTTTAAAATATCTGCAGCAGTTGTAATTTGTGAAACGGCCATTTAGTTCATATTCAAACTGTTCTCTTCACTCATGCCCTTTTCTATGGAAGGAACCTCCCCTCTCTGGCCTTTATCAGACTTTGCTGCACAGGCATTTGGGACCACAAAGTATAAATTGAGTCTTACAGAATGTTCGAGGTCATCTCTGCCCTTCCCTGAGGGCCGGTTTGGAATGCCGAAGCAGGCCTCCCTCTGCCCCTGGCTTTCTCAGGCTCCCACAGGACAAGATGTGCTGAGATCAGTACAGGGAGGGCACTGGTATTCAGGTTTGGGAAAGGATCTTATCTGCTTTCATAGGTGTGGTTAAACTTGCCTGTTCCACTGCTACTTCATGGCTGTTCCAGGAAAGTACCCTCTTCCCCCTCCCCCTGCATTTCTTACTAGAAAAAATAAAAATGGGCCAGCCAAAGAGGTCTTTGTCTCTGCCCATCCTGAGGCACTGACCTCCAGGACCCTCTTCTGTGTGTTACTGAATTTGTTTTTATTTTTTCTTCATCCTTCGCCACACCCCTCATACAGCAAGCAGGTGTGTGTCTTGGCCAGGTCCCCAACACATGGCTCAAAATGCCAACTCTTGCCTGCATATAGTCCCAAATGTCAGTTTCTATCCTGGTCCAATAACATCTTGGGCTTCTAGAATTCAGCAATCTATTAGATTATTAGCCTGGTGATTCTCTCTGGGGAATGCCCTTCTCTTCCCCGTGCTATGCATGTTCTATGTGTTTACACACTTGTATGCTTTACACTCTCACTCTAATGACTCCTTCTGCAGGGTGATTATGGTGCCCAGTGTCCACTGATTCTGCCTGCAATGTGTGGATCTACCATGAATGGAGTTTTCATTTTTACACACGTGTTATTAAATGAGAAAGTGTCTGTAGTGTGAGGTGTTTTGTTCATGTGAAAACAATGACTAACACCATTTGAATTCTGCAGACCCTTACTGGATCTCATTATTTTGTATAATCACTCATTCAAGAAACATTTCCTGAATGTCCTCTAGCCTTCAGGTGCTGCATTTATCAAGTGGTGAAATTAATCAGGTATTGATTAAGAGAGTTCATATAAGTGAAGCACTTTGATCAATCCTGAGAATGTAGTGAGAACAGATAAGAGTGAGTCATTGCTGTTGCTGTCATCCCTGGAACTGGGGACAGAACCATGGAAGACGCGATCCCTGAATGTGAGGTGACAGCATGGTGTGGGCATTGATGTGGGAAGCTCTTTCTGCACAGGAGGGCAGCTCTGATGAGGAGCCCGGAGACGTCTAGAAGGTCAGGAAGACCCTTGGAGCTGTCATTCAGCATCTGTGAGGAGGCTCCTGCCTCTGGGCAGGTAATGGTAGGGAGGCAGCAGGGTGGGCCTGTTCCACCTTCTCAGCACCGTGAGCCATGGAAGGACTGAAGGACCAGAAGGAAGGTGGCACTAAACAGTTCACATCTGATGGTAAAGGCTCGACCATCTCCATATTTTTGCCTCAGGGTACATTGGAAACCTCCAAGATGTGGACCAGATGTGGACACCAGATATGCCAGAGGTTCAAGCTCAGGCATAGAAGTCAGGACTCAAGTGACCCCAGAGTTTCAGGAGCTCAACCCTGCACAAGATGGACACATGCTGCAGTCTACCCCGTCCCTTCGGGGATGCTTCCTTTGCCTGCTTCTGTAATGCCACATCCCCGGCCTTCCACCGTTGGTCCTGTGCTCTTCTTGCCACCTCCCACCTCCCTGTGTTGTGGACAGTTGTCAGCATTCTGCCTTGCACATAGGCTCAGCCACTCTTTTTCTAGGCTCCCAGCCACCGTCTAACTGCAGATGATTCTCCCACCTAGAGCACCTAGCGCAGTCTGCTGATAGCTCCTTCTTCCTCCTGTCGTGCATGTGGCCCATTAACACTCGTCCCTGGATTCCTTCACAACTGCGAAGCTTACAGCATGGTCATCAATGAACATGAAAACAGTGCTCACCATTGTTCTTCTCAAGTTTAAAAGCCTGGGGAGTATATATGCCTGTTTTTAAATATTTTTTATATTGTGCTTTCTTTTTTCTTTTGGTTCTAGTATTAAACCCAAAGCCTCATGCATGCTAAGCTCACACTCTTACCACTAAGCTATATTTTCAGCCCTCAGGTGTGCATTTGTCAACTTGCTGAAGCATGTGAAACAGCTCTTTTCCAGGTCAGCAATTGTCTGTATATCACATGAGGACCTCAGAAAATTCATAAAGATCAACCCAAGAGAAGCTATAGCTCCCACATCACCAGGATGCACACAGCCCTGTGCTGGCTCCCAAAGTACCAGAAATGCACTGATAAGCTTGCTTTCTGTGCGTGACCACCCGCTGTCTCACCTGGAGCTTTATCTCATCCTTTGATCTAGAACTTTCCTCCTTCTCTTCTGATACCAGACAACTTTGCTCAGATGTGAAGCTCACTGTGCACAGAGTCTGCTGTCAGAAATGGTGTGGAGCCTATGGTTCAAGGCTTCTGGGCCTGTCTCCACTTTCAGACAGGTCAGTCACCACCCCAGGCAGGGTTCTCTGTCCTGTTAGTTTCCTAACACTGAAACAACAGGAGTATGACACAGAGCTTTGCAACCTGCGTTCACTGCGTTCCTACCCCTTACTTCATCTATTCCGAAGGAAGGGACTTGTCAGCCTGGTGACAAGATCAAGTTTTAGGGAAACAAAGGAAACTGCACAGACACTGACACAACAACACAGAGATCTACACTGTAGGTCATTCTGTCCCAACATTATACTCCTTTTAGGATTATTGTGCTTTTTCTAAGCCAGGCTCTGCCCACATAGACAAGGCTGGACCCAGGGCAGAACTGGACAGATTGCCAAAAGCTCGTAGCATCCTGTACTTTAGTTTGAAACACCAAAAACTCATGTTTATTACATGAATATCAAACACGTGTGTACATATTTCCTCTCAGGAAAGATCAGCAGACTCCAATTTGAGTGCTAACAATAAATCAAATTAGAGGAAAAATGAATTCTTAAGCAGATAAGAGAAAGATTAAATATACCCTGATTAAACCATATGTCCGAGACCAGCCTCTCTTAAGTCCCCTAAGTCCACAGGGACGCGCAGATGCTATGGATTCCAGCAGCCACAAAGTCTTTCTCCACCAGAGGCTGCTTTCCCAACCTTCTTTCACACTCGGAGAGGTGTTATTTCACCAATGGCAAACTCTTTTAACAAAGTAAGATTTCCTACAGAATTTTTTTCCAACTTAACTGATCAGATTCATTTGTAACTCAAGATATTTATTCATTCATTTATTAACCTATTTACTTAGAAATGTTACTCTGAACTCCTCCTAGGCATCCAGTATTGTGCTAATTTTCATAAAAAAAACAGAAATAAGACTTGTTTGTGTTGCAGTGAACATTCAGTATTTAGAAGAAGACATTTAATTAGTCCACTTCTAAACTTACCTCAAAGTTAAAGACTATTTCCTCCCTTTCTTATATTTTGTCTAAAGAAATTAAAAGTACTATGCAGCTGATTGAGCATCTATTATAGTTTAGATTGTGGCAACTTAATTACAAATAAAAGTGATGAATACGATTAGAAAAAGCTGTAATTTATTGCACAGTCAAATCCTTCAGGATATATTTAAACCAAATTGCATACATCAAAAATAGTAAAATAAATTTGAAAGACATGTAAAGCTGTGGTGCTATAGAAAATAATGGTTGTTTGGTTAGAAAGCTCTGTTATCAGTGCAAGGAAGCTTCAGCACCATGGAAGGCTTATAAGTTATAGAACAGTTATCAAAGAGAAATATGAATATTTTATGAATATTAAGAGACAGTAATTTAGTAATTGTCCCCATTATGTAGGCTAGAGAGGATGTTTATTGTAGAGGATTATGGCTTGGCCATATGTGTGCTTTAGTTATAACTATTCTTTTTAAATACTTAGAGTTGCTGTATTTAAGGGTGAGTAGACACAGCCGCATTGTATGCTGGCAGTAGCTGTCTCTCTCAACACTTCCTCGTGCCTTTGTGCGGTATCACATTCATTTGCACACACAGTTGTGTGCATACACACCTACATGTCTCCGTGAACTACATGAGGGAATCAGGTGCATGCCTGATTTCCCTCAGATCCCAGACTCATCTACTCATTCCACATTCTGGAAACTCATAAATGCCATGGTTGAATTAAATTGACATGCACTGTGGTTAACTTTGGTATTGTCAAACCAAGTCACTTAGTATGCATTATATTCTGCCATTATTGGGTTGGCAACGATTTGTTGTTTACTGATTTATGCTAATTCAGACAGTTTATAATATGTCAGAATTTTTCCAGGGGTTACAGAAGAGATGTTTTGGGGAGGCATGTGCAGTCACTGATAATTAGTACATTAGCCCTGGGGTCTTTACTCATTTTGTTTCTGCGAAGAGGACAGGCCAAAAAAATCAACTGAATATGTTAGAAAAAAATTGTGGGTATTTACACAAAAATCCCCACACGGATTTAAATGAACATGCAGACATACATTGGCACAGACACTGCACACACTTGTGTGCTTAAACATGGTTACCAATGTAATCTGAAAACATACATACTGCACACATTCATATACACAAGGACATGTACACACCAGCACGTGCCCAGGTGTACAGTCGTATATATACCTTCACATACATAATTTTCCTCGAACTAGTAAGCATCTGATTTTCACGCAGAATTTAACTGATGTATGCAATTCTAGACTGAGACAGTAAAGCCAATGATTTCATATTGCACAGAAGTACAACTCCAACATCTGAGTATATTTTACTTCTGGACCACTTCTATTTCTAAGTGACAGTTTCTCCTGCTGGTTTTAGTTATAAATCATAATTATCAGGTTACTCTTTAGTTCAGTCTATATACCAATTTATTATATTAGCATTCACACAAGATCTTTTAACCAGTCCACTTGATGAGGTAGTTAATGAAACAATGTAACCCACTTACTAAGTTTTAGCATTAAGAAAGATAGGACAATGCAATGGGAAAATAGTTCCAAAACAAATGACAGGACAATTTGTGACATTAAAAGACTGTTTTATGTGACACTATTTTTTTGTAGACATTAACTTCATGTTTAATAAAAACAGCTTTTGGACGAGGCATTTTTTGGATGAGTCTAGTTTGTATATGCTCTTTCCCTAGGGATACCTTCCTGATCACTTTCACATGAATGTGTAGCAAACCTACCATTTGTCAGGTGGATTGCACTGTCCCATATCCCTGCCTGCACTATACCTCTGTACCATCCATACCAATCCTGAGAACTGCTATTTTCTTATAGAAGTTACAGGCTCAAAAAGGAAGTGGTTTACAATTATGGTGTCCGAACTTTTAGTTTAGGAAGGTACTCAAAACTAAAACTTTTTCAAAAGCAATACCTCTTTCTTCAGTTTTTAAATTCCTTTCAAAATACACACAGTAATTCATAGATGCAAGTTGTAAAAGAAGAACAGAGACTAGAGATTCCTACTAGATCTGGCCAGCATGACATCAATCCTGTTTGGAAAATAATGTGACCTACCAACATCAATAATATCTCTGTCAGAGACACGGTCAACTACAATCTTATTATTAAATTTTAAATTTTATCTATGAATATGAATTACAACCCCAATATATGTTATTTTCTAGTAGTGTACAGTATCCACAACTAAGAATTTTCAAGGTAAGCATCCTGTCTGTTAACTGACATCCACACCTCATTTGTCTGAGCCCCTGTTTGGCTGTGAGTTAGAGCAGGAATCTCCTCCCTGCCTCTAACTTAGATGACACAGGACCCCTGTATGCTTAGATGACACAGGACTCTAGGTGCTTTCTGAAAGTTTTTCTGCTGGTGCCTCATGCAAAAAAAAAAAACATTTTAAAAAACCCACAGAAAATAATGAAACTTCTTACATTTCTTAAAAAGCATGAAACATACCATGAATGTATTTCTTTAATTCGTAAGTTACTAGAGATTGCTGGTAGACATAAAGCACAAGAGACTGTGGGATCTGAGCAGAGGACACAGCACACACAGCAATGCACTGTGAATTTTAAGTTTATGCGAATCTGTGAAACACAAAGAGAATTTCTCCCTTTGTCGGATGTGGAAGGAAGAAATGCAGGGAAGGCAGGAGGAAGGATGGAAGGGGAGAAGAATTGTGGGAAGGAAAGAGACAAGGGAAGAGGGAAAGAGAAAAAAGGGGGGTAGGGAGGGAGGTGGGCAAACGCCGCTGGCAGGCGCGAGTCACCGTCTCCCTCCCTGACAGGGCTCACAACTCCATGTCAGAGCCGATAACGAGAATCACAGTGCAAAGCTGCCCGACTTTTATTTCTGCCTTTCTGAGCTATTGGCTTCTTCACTAATAATCGGGATTTATTACTGGACCCATCTGCTGTCTCCATAAGGTCAAAAGGTAAACCACAGGCGCGGCCGATGTCACCATCAAGGTAGCTGGTCACAAATGGACCCTGACAAGTGTACTCTTAAAAGAATATTGTGGCAAGAGCACTCTGAGCATGGAAGTCACACTGATACAGAAAATAACCCTAAAATGCTAAAAAGATGTCAAGTTTTAACCCCTTAATCCACAAGATGGAGCCTGGCTGCCAGTGTAGTATCTGAGCAGCAGCCAGAAGGAATAATGGGTCCCTGCTTTGGGGGACACATGAGTGGTTCACCTGTACGCTCTCCATGTTCGAACTCACTCAGCTCTTAGAAACGCTCAGAACACACATGTGCAATGCGTGCAAAGCATGGGCCTACAGTGAGGGGCCACAGGCACGCAGCTGGGCACGGTACCAGATGTGAGGGAAAGGCTTTCGTCTTCTGCAGTCTGCTTTCAAACGGGCCTTGTTTCCCAGCATGGTATTTAGTGAAGGCACCTGTTCCAGAAGCACACACGTGACTCTTTCTAAACAGTAAGAAGTGTCAGCAGCATGCACTTAGACAGCTTCAGATCATTTTGTTTGCATGTTGGTTGTCAGTTTCTAACTGGGAAACTCCTTTTCCTTTTTATTTCAGGATGAACAGGAAAGTAACAAAGGCAGAGAGTATGGTGTAACACAAATCTCCTTCTCCAGTGGAAAAGGAGCATGTATTTCAGTTCAAGAACAAATAAGAAATCAATAAAGATTTGGAGGGTTTATTTCAGATAAAATTTTAAGGAGGTTATCAACTTCCAGAAAGCACTGCCTAGAAACATGGTACAGCAGCATGGTAAGGGCACTGGCAATCTCACCGTTTCTTCACTCTCTGAGTCAGTCATTGCCCACATCATTTTCTTTGTTCTTCCTGTCTCAGTGCCAGGAACTCAGCAGAGACATATACAGTTCTAGCACATATGTATACAAAGACTGGCTCCAAGGCACTTTATCAGCCAGACACCGTTATCTGTTCCTGCCTCATTTCACACCTTGAGGTGCTGACCTAAAGAGAGGCATCTTCTCCATAAATGACATTAGTAGGGTTTAGCACATGTGTTTGCACCTTGGTCATAGTCATACATCACCTTGTAGGCTGACAAGAGGAATACATTTCTATCCTTAGGACGAGGAAAGGAGGGCACAAGTTGGTGACAGCAGTTGTATGGGTTGTGACTTCAGGAATCTTTATAATCTTTTATAAAGATTAAATGAAGTTGGGGATGTGGCACACACCTGTGGGAGCCTGAGCCAGGAGGATGGCAAATTAAAGCTCAGCCTGAGCACCATAGCTACTTTGCAAGATCCTGTCTCAACTGCAAAACAATTAACATTAAAGGAAGGGCTTGGATATGCAACCTCCCTCCATGCTGGAAGAGTCCCCTTTGGCTGGGGAGAAACAGCGGAGAAGCTGCCGCTCTAACCTATACACAGGCAGGTGCCACAAAGGCTGACATGCTAACAACTGAAGTAACTGAAATGGGGAGGTAACCAGACACTTTTGTTGCTTGATTGACTTTGTGGGCCTGGGGCCAGCGGTCTAGGTAACTATTTAGGTGATAATAATATGTAATATAGTAACAACTGTGGGTTTTCTACTGTCCTATTATTATTTTATTTTGTTACATTTTAACGTTTTGTTTTACTCCCTTTAAAATAAATAAAAGGCTTGGGATGTAGTTCAATGCAAATGCAGTAGGTACAATCAATATCCAATACATTTTTTAAAGATTAAATGAGATTATACACAGAAAAGTAAATGGTATGTGCCTATCTTCGAGCTTCTGGTTCATTAACGTTCCATAAATGTCTCATCTCAACATCTGTTGTCAACTAGGGTCATTTCACAAGGTGACCAAGCATGTCCAATTTCCACTGTGACTCACATTCTCTCATCTGTGCTTCTTGGACTCATGTTAAGATAGGCTTGTAAAACGATCTGCTGATTATTGCCACACAGGTGGTGATACAGCCCACCCAGAGGTGGGGACCTGCCCTGGCCTTGGCCCCAGGGCCCTGGAGAGCACAGCTGACACCCACACAGCCCAGGAGCTGGTGGTTCTGGTGAGAAGGCTGTGCTAATTTCCTCACCATAGGTCAAGGAAGAAAGGGCCATGGCTACTAGATGGGGTGTTTATAACCAATTACTTTATGAATTAAAACAAGTTTGTAAACATTGTGTCCTTAATGCTCATTCTTTAGCAGCTTTCTTTCCCAGAAATCTCTTGTTCTAGAGCAAGGTCCAAGGTCAGAGGGACTAACACGCACATGTAACACTTCTCAAATTCTGAACTATCTTGGGGCCTGGCTTGTGACATTCTGCCAGAATATCTGAATTGACACACATTTATTCATTCATATATATATATATATATATATATGCACACATATATATGTACATATATATTCATTAATAAGTCATATTCATAATATATCAATGAACCTTAATCCTCAGGTAGAATTTTCACAGGGCTTTATTTCTATCTGTATTGTGAATTTTCTTTACAGCAGTCATAACTTTATATATTTTTAAATTTAAATATATATTTTAAGTAAGTATCACCTCAGTTTTCTTGGGCACAAAGGTATCCAGTAGCCAGATTATTGTTTCAGAACTGCAGCAGTCCAGGCTAGAACTCCTGAGGTCAGAAGTGTCAGTCCCATGCGCATAGCAAGGGGCTCCGGAGCCCTATCAGCACGGATGCAGGCGCTCACCAGGGAGAAGCGCCCACAGTTTCAGCTCCTTTAGCCTTTCTAAGGCAGCGGCCAGCAGTCCCTCCTGGGTAGCAAAGTCTCAGCTCAGGTGACTGAAGACACTCAGGTGGCCTGCAGGGACAGGCCCTTCCCCCATCGTGGCCGTCTTATCATTTCTCATGCCCACAAAGCTTCTGGCGTCTGGCACCATTGTCTGTGATCACCTCACTACTTTCAGAGTTGGGGCTCAGAGAGGATAGAGCTCCACCTTTTCGGTTAGCAAAACCGGATTCACTCTGGTGCACAAGCAGCAGGCATCATTTAGGACAGAGTCACTTTTGCCATGGAGAACAGTTTTCATTTTTTCTAAATAATGTGATTTACTTTTCATTGACCACTAGTATATTATTCCACCAACTAAGTGACATCTCCGTGTTTGTGGCCATTTCATACAGAGAAGGAAGAAATCCAATATTGTGAAAGGGAACAGATGGTGAGCTTAAGCAATGGTACAACACTGTATTTGAACAAAAAGTAAAAGTGACCCAGATATTTCTTTCTGAGATGTGGATTGGCTTAAATTTTGCTGCCCCAGTCTCTAGAAATAGATTTTTTTATACTTAGTGGGTGAAATTTGCCTGAAAAACTAAAAGCTGACGATTGGCACTTGGAGATACCTTTTAATCTCCCCCAAACCAGGCTACGATTCCGTCAGCACATGTCAAGCCCAAAGAAGTCTGCCACTAGGCTTTCCACTTTAAAGAGGAAAATGGTTTCTGTCTTCACAGTACACAGTGAACAAACCCACACTCACCCTTCTGAAGGTCCCGAGGGGCAAAGCATCCCGATGCAGCGCTGTGGAACTCAGGGACACTGCTCCCCGCCTCCCAGCCACTGCGGCTCCCTGCTCCGTGAGTGCCCACCTGTGACTTATTAACAAAATGCAACTGTTTGTGATTCAGAGGCTCCTGGGCTCCAACGGCTCTGTATCTTTGTTCTGTTTTATACTACAAGGGAGAATTTTGGATATTTCCCCCAGTCTGGTAAGTATTTTTGTGCTTTTTCAGGATTCTAATAGAAGAACCTCTAAAGTCTATTTTGCTCTCCTTCCAATGTGGCAAATATCAATTTAGCTAACGAGGCACAGGTGTAATTGTAGGCATTCCTTCCAGAACTCCTCAGCTATGAATCTGCCTCAGATTGCATAGCATGCTTCGGTAATTGAAACTCACTGGGAAAATTTGCAGCTCTGATGGTCCTCGCGCACACACTTCACCTGTGTCTTGCGTGGGCCGCATGCTGGCGTGTGCGACGCAGTCCATAAAACAAGCCCAGCCCTGGCTGAGCGCTCTCGGGTGTGCCTACATTGCTCTGGCAGTTGCTGTGTTGGATCAGATTTCCTCTCTCTATTTGCATGAAACATTGCTTTTAAATGAGATGGCACAATTCATCAAATGTTTTCTTGCCCATCCATGAAAAGAGACATCCTCCCTCCAGAGCCTACCCACCTAAGGTCCTGGCACTGAGTATGGATGACTGGTATTGGATGAATTCCTACCTACCCATACCAAATGATTTCCTTATGAACCAATCACCTGAACCACACCCACACATGGCTGTGAGAAAGAATATGATAGGCCTTGGTATTTGGTTCTCTCCTCCATGGATTTCAGGCAGAACCAGAGTAGCAGAATGAATCTGATTGTGATTCCAGTACTAATTAATACTGCTTCACACCTACCTGCAAAGGACCTAATGACCTAGGATGTGTGGAAGAGATATATAGCTTTGATTAGGTTAAACTGCCAGGTATCTGGAAATCTAACAGCTTAGCTCGAGAGCTATCATTCTTCCCAAGTATTACACAGCATCACAAACTCATTGTACCTCCTTATCTGTGATTAAGCTTACTATTAAACACAAAGAGAGAAATAAAATACGTTTTCTGATTCAGGGAAGCCCCACATGACTAATGGTTACACGTTATTTTCTTACTTAAAAATAAATTTATAAAAAGATGTATTAATTTATAAAGAAAGAAAAATTTGAAGCCAGTGTAAATTGTGAGTTTAGTAGAATTGAGTACATCTTATTTTTTGCAGCTTTAGCAATGTATAAACTGACAAATTCTTTATGAAAAACTTGTATGTATTTGGAGTATACAATATGATTTTTGATATAAGTGGATGCTGCACAAGGAATAACAAACCAAGCTAATTAACACATATCTTACTTCATGTAGTTATTTTAGTTTTATTTTTTGCAGAGGCGGTGTTTGAAACCTGCTCTCATCAAACTTCAGTGTTCAATCCCAGGTTATTAACTTTAGTCCCTGGGTTGTACATGGATCCCAGGCCTGTTCATTTCATAACTAAAGTGGGTGCCCTTTGACCTATGTCTCTCTATTCCTCCACCTCAAGTTCTAGCTTTTGATGTTGGAACAAGACCTTTCTTTATCACAGAAGCATCTATAACTCAATTTCTCACATAAGCCATAATAGTACCATATCAAATCTGCTCTTGCTCCCTGTCCTTTGGAGGAATGCTGGAGGAAAAAGGTCTATTGGTCTCTAAATTCAGCATGGGTGTTGGTCGGGATGTCCTGTGGACTGAAGAAGGTTAGCTGGCCCAAGTACACATCTGTCTGGGCTTTTGCTTGTCCCCAGTCCTAATTTATTTGTGTAGTGAAGTGATTCCTTAGTCACCGCTTTGGCAGAATAACCTAGTCAGCAATTTCATGACAGCTTCGGGTCTTTATTTTAATGTCACGTGTTATTAACTACTCGTCAGAAAACTCTTGGCACAACTATTTATTGCCTCAATTGTGGCAAATGTATAAGCATGAAACCTAAACTTTATTTTAATGCTAATGATATAACCACAATATAATTATACATGAAAACAGAAGAGCTTTGAAGAAGTAAACTACCAGTATCTCTGTGCTTCCCAGGAGTCCCAGGACCTCTGAAATGATGTCATTCTTCTGCCATTCTTTCCACATGGATCGTGGAACTACCCACAGGCTTTCTTCAGCAGAGTTCTGCTGGGAATAAGCTCTCACGGCTTTTGTTATCTACAAACTTCTTTCCTTGCCATCGTATTTGAAGGACGGTCCCTGTATTCACTTTTTTGCTTGACCACAATTGTCACTTGCAGACTTTGGGGCTGCTCATATAGAATCAGCTGCAGCTGTCATAAATGGTGTGCTGGTATCCAGGAGTTAAACAACACACACTAGCGAGGACAGGAAATCACAACCACAAATCAAGCCTAGGAACACATGGCTGTGATGGAAAATAGTTTCCTGGTCACAACCCACGTGACTAGAAGCCAAAGTACAGTGATTCACAGAGATGAACAGAAAAGCACAGCTCACAGTAGCCAAAGGACTTGTACTGTATAGCATAGGTTGCAGAGCAGATGGGGCTGAGAAGTGTACCCAGGCGTCTCACAAGTCCTTAACAGAGAGAGTTGCTCTGTGTCTGAACAAGAAACTTCTTCAAGCTAGACAGAGCAGCTACCTTACTTTTAAAGCAGTACTTTAGGGTACAAATGGAGGCAGAGACTGTGGAAGGTCTACTGACCCAGGAGAGCAAAAGCATCGTCATGGTACACTAAGGGCTCAGCACTGGCTCCCAGAATGACCCAGCCGGCTCCTTCAAATGGAAGCGCTGCCAACACTGTGAGCAGCTTCTTTTATCATTGACAATTACGAATTTGGTGGAGGCTGTTTGTGAAAGTGTGAAGCTAGATAATCAGTGTCTTTTTGGAACGTAAACTGCGCTCATTTCATAAAAAATGCTTGTAACTTTCCTTATGGGGGGGACATTTTAACGGAGGGTAGACTTACAGGATGAAGAAATACGGAGAAGCTGAACCTCATAATGTTTCAAGGAAGACACTTTAAAGCATTTTTTTATAATTTAAGCATAGGTTTGGATTTACAGGAAGCTGTGAAGATGGTGTAAAGTTTTATAACTTGTGCACTCTCTTTCCCTCTATTAATATCTTGCATCAGAGTGGTGTGTTTCCTACCACGAAAGAACCAGTGCAGATACATCGTTAGTAGTTGAAGTTCATAGTTTTCTAAAGTACCTTAATTCTTATCTAATCTCCATTTTCAGTCTCCAAATCCCTCTAGGGTGTGGCATTGCTTTTAGTCACCACGCTGAAGATTCTCTTGCCTGTCGCGATTTCTTAATCTTTCCATTTTGAATTAACTTGACATCTTTGAGTAGCATTGGTCAGATATTTTATAAAATGTTCCTCTATTTAGCCAGTCTGGTGTTTTCCTCAGGATGTAGCTGGAATCATGGTTTTGGAGAAGACCAAAACTTTGAAACATCATACTCATTAAGTCACAGCAAAGATACATATGTTAGCATTACTCACCCCTGTTGACGCTGACCCTCTCATGTGATTATCCAGAAATAAATGTCAGGGAAAAGTGATTGTTTTTATCTTTCCATCCTGTACTCTTTAGAAGGGAGGTATTATGCTTATTCCACAGTTAATGAATTGAAGGATGTAGGTAGGGTTCATCTCACAGAGGTCAGAATGTTCATATATGCTGTTTGGTATTCTATTGGTGTAATTAATGTCTTCCTATTACTTATTAAACTCTGGAGGGGCTTCATAATTGCTCCAGCTTGAATTATTGTGACTAGAGCTACCCTATTCACTTTTGTATATGTTTTGGAACAGATTTACTTTTTCAAATCAGCCCAGATAAATACAAAGAAGCCCAGCTACAGTTTCATTTAGGAAGACAATATATTTGCTTCAGTAGCAAAACCACAAAATATTTGCTTTCAACTGGTGATACAATTTAGTTTTTTTATCAGCAACAAGAGTTCCTTTTTCTTTGATTCTCACCCACTATTAGTATTATCTTTGGGATTTTAGTTACTCTAATGCAAGTATATATCATCGTTGGGATTATTATTTACCTCATATCAGACAGTGAATTTTTTTCTTAGATTTATCATTGATGCATATACTTTGTTCAGTTAGCTCTTCCTGTCATTAGCTCCTTTTTAAAAATAGTTGTTTGTTAACTTACTGTTGAATTTTAATGCATTCTTTAAAATTTGTGGATATAAGTGTTTTTTAGATTTGTGTTTTGAGAAAATATTTTTCTGATTCCTTTGGTCTTTCATTAATTCTCTTGTTCTCCTAAAAGAGTAGAAGATTCAAATTTTAATATAGTTCAACTTATCAGTCTTTCTCAGATCATGTTTGAGATATTACATTTAGAAATGTCTGTTACTCCATACTGTGTACAACTATTTATGCAACATGACTGAGTGGATTTGGTATAACAGTCCTCACAGATAAAAAGATGCATTTTTTTGTTTGTGTCTTCTAGAAGAGATTAAGTGTGTATCACACTTTTGCAAGTGTTTGATGGAATTTGCCAGTAAAAAAAATAGCTTGATACTTAATTTGTTTTAATTTTAATATTAATATAAAGCTATTAAACTTTGTATATACCAAAATAAGAGTTTTTGTTTTGTAACTTTTTCTTTTTCTTTAAAGAATTGAACCATTCTGTTTAGTGTATTCATTTCTGATAAATATGGAAAGCATAAGCAGCCTAAAGTTGAGCCAGGTGACTCTGCTTGGATCCAGTTTCCTCTACACATTGGGTGCGTGACTGCAGGAAGTTAATCCGTGACCATTTTCCTCAGTACCCTAATCTCAGACAGAATAAGTATAGCCATGCCCACATTTTAGGGTCATTAGGAGCAGTCCATAAGTCAGTGGAAATATAATACTAAGGACAATGCTTGGCAATAATATTTTATATATATTATTATTATGATTTAACATGCATTCCAAACCTCCTAAATTTGATCAAAATCTTGTATCTGTAGATACACTTGGAATGGTCCCTGTGTGGCTTGTTAATTCCTGGTAATGACAAGTTATTAAGAAGATAGTTATATTTTCCAACCTCACAATATTTTTTTTAAGCATGACAGGTTTTACTGATGTATTCTGGGCCTTTCTGGATCTCACAGAAAATTTTTACATTATTGGAACCTGTTAATGTTGTAAAACAGTATTTAAAGCTGTGAATGGACATTACTATAATGCAAAAAAAGAAAACAAAGCATAGTAAATACTGAAAATAAAAATAGTTTACAGCTTTCTAAATTCAGTGACAGATACAAAAGCATTAATCCAGTAGCTTATAGAGGGCCAATTATGATTAAAATATACCATGTTAAAACTATAGGAACCAAAGACAAACAGCAAATCTTGAAAAAAAATCATCTGGACATGAATAAAGACAAGGATAACACCAACTTGTTCCTCAGAACTATGTAACCAAGGGGAAAGTGGAATGAAATATTTGAAATGTGGAAAGCTCCAGAGATAATGGCATTATCTGTCAAAAACTTGTCTGCTAAAATTAATGCTTTGGCTTTCCAAGGGAAGGCTTAGAGAAACTACTACTATTAACGTTAATAAACCATAACTATTCTGTTGAGCTTGTTCAGCCAGTAGCCCACTAGTTTTTGCTCTTTCTGTCTCACAGTTTTTAGTGAAAATAAATAATCTTGAACCGTATATAAGTATATGATTTTGTTACTGTATGTAATGAAACTTCTTTTTAAATTTTTTTATTGTAACATTTAAAACATGAGGAAAATGTGATTTACAGATTGAATACATCTGCTCTAACAATTATAATTATTACCTTTGAAATTCACATTGACATAATTTCTGCTAATATTGAAGTAACCTTTGTCCTGTAGCAGAAATCAAATCAAAAACAATAAATAAAATTTATACACAGAAAATATTATAAAATGATAATCAATACTTTCTACTTTGGATACTAAAATATGTAAATATAGTACATAATTGTAAGATTAAGTATGGGAAAATTATTGGAAATATAAATAGTTTATTAATAACATGTCACATTACTGAAGTTGATATCATATATTGATTTTCAGTAGACAAGAACATAAACTGTATTCACTTTCATTCTTTTTACAACTCCCCAGCACCTGCCAGTACTTTTCAATTGATAGATTTTTAACAAATACATTTTGTTATAAGTTGAACAAGATTCACTTTCAAAACAAATTAGATTTCTCAGGAAATCCACAGTTCAGCATAAAACGCTCCTACTGTACACACTAAATCTCAAAGTCAGAGCGCCAGGACTATTTAACCTGAGTTGACTGCAAATACCCACCGGATCTGAACAGGAAGCACACCCTGAAAGCATCCCGGCCTGGCACTGTGCTCCTCTTACCAGTCACCCAGACCTGGTTAGGGCTCCAGGACAGGGCTCATCATCTCGCCCCCACATTCTAGCATATGTCTGTGCCAGTCCGGATGGAGGTTGGCTCCTCTCTTCTACCTCTCACTCTCTCTCCTCAGGCTGCACATACCAAGAGAGAACTTTCCCAGGAAGCCTGGAGCCTCCTTACTGTCTTCATCTGATTCTTCAGTGGACACTGACAGGCAGCCCGGAAGTTCTAATGGTCCCAGGAATCAGAAGAATCCATGTGCTCCTGACTGTAATGCTCAGACCACTGACTAACCAAATGCGCCTCCATCTTGTTCTTTATGCGCCATTTTAAAATTAAGTTTCTGTTTCCTACTTAACTTTCTGTTTCATAAGTATCCTTTTCCCCAAATTGATGCTTCGCTTGCCACCCTCAATGACCAACTTTCTCCCCGTGTTCTTACCACCCAAAATTCATCAATCATTGCTAGTCTCGTCCTCCCCATACCCACTATAAAGGTAACCACCCTTAGTTGTTAGGCGCAGTCTCGAGATCCCTCAACAGAGACTGCGTCGCCAGGCTTGGCAATAAAACTCCTTCACTCTTGATTGATTGGCTTTCATTTCTAAATCATCATTGCACTATTACACTGACTTACAGGTAGCAGGGAGAGGGCCAAGTGAGAGAACAGAGGCTTTCCCAGAGCGCCTGTGTTCACTGACTTTAATGTCCTACCAGCTAAGACTCAGATCCTGCCATCCTCGGATTCAGAGTCACGCAATTTTCAGTCCCTTGTCATGGCTATCACCTCACCCGAGGTGGGTTCAGGGCACTCCCTCAGCCCTGCTGCTGCTGCTGACTTCACAGAGCAAGGGAGATGGGGCAGAGAGCCAGACGATGACTCCTGGGATAAAATGCCCTTCCTCATGCCCCTGTCACAGCACTTCAGGACAGGGCCACGTCCTTGCTCCTTCCCCGCACCTGCTGACGTTCTCCCACTGGGCCTCCTCCTGCTCCACATGCCTCCATTTGTGCTCCTGATTCTCTTTGTATGATCCCACTCCCAGTGGGCTGGGGTACAGTAATTGTAGAAGCTCCGAATTTTTTTTTTTTAATTAAGACTGTAACCACACTGGAAAAGCTTGATAATAGGAGCAGCCTTGGGCATCAGCATCACTTTCTCTCAGAATCTTGTAACTGAAAATGAAAAGCAATGATATGCAGCATTTGAAAAAGAAGCATTTTACCCCCCAATGTGTTTCAATCAAGCAATTAGCACTTTTGCCGTTTTAGCAGTTTGTATTAGGAGTACCTCTGGCTTCTCTTTGTGCCTTAATCACCACCCTTCCCTCTGCTTGGCACCCCTTCCTGCCTCACCCTCTTACTGAGGTTTGCCTTAACTAATGACAGCCGTGTAATAGTAACACCTTCAGAAAAAAATCATAACTACTGATTATGCTATTTATTTCCTTTTAATGTGTCAATAAAAAGGTAATTACATTTCATTTGTTTTTAGAGTTATAATTGGATTGAAGCAAAAGCTCACTTGCTGGAACCAAACTAAAATAATGAAAATTGACATGTCCTTAAAACAAAGTTACTTTGTCACTTTATTTTTTAAACATAGCAAAAATTTTGTTTGGGATAATTACTAAATCAACAGTTTCCCTAGAACTCTGGGGTATAGACTATACATTCAGATTCTTGTTCTTCCAGGTAACACAAGCTTGTTGGGAGTTCTGCTGGGCCAGTGGAGCTGCAAATGTCTCCAATCGGAGGATCCTCCAACAGGGCTTGGATGTCACCTTCTGAGGTTTTTTTTTTTCTTTTCTTTTGTTGTTGTTTTGTTTTTGTACTCTGATGTTGGATTTCCAGTCAGTCATTTGGAACTTTTTTAAAGAAATCTATGGGGCTGGGGATTTAGCTCAGTGACATAAGTGCCTGCCTTGCAAGCACACAGTCATGAGTTTGTTCCCCAGTACCAAAATAAAATAAAGAACTCTATGGGCCTTCTAACTCCTCTCTTCTGTCTTTCATAGAATGAGTTACCGTGACCTGGAGTCCACAGTGGTGCTATGGAACACAGCAACTTATTCCTCCCAAATAACTGTGAGCACCCACTAGCCAAGCTTCCTCTATCCCCAGCCCCACCCAGCCAGCCTCTAGCAACCAGTATCCGACATTCAAGTTCCCACCAACATCCTTATCTAAAGGAAAACATGCAGAATTTGTCTTTCTCTTTCTGACTGTGTCATCCAACACAGTGTCCTTCTATTCATTTTACTGTAAGTGATAAGATTTAATAATTTTTTATAGCCAAATAGTGTTCCATTGCACATCGATACCAAGTTTTCTTATCTACTCATCTGTTATTAGGCATTTAATTAAGCATTTCTAGAAATATTTAAGGACATGGAAATGTTAGCTCTGATTTGATTATTAGACACTACATTTGTATGGAATTGTCATTCTATGCCTCATACATTTGTAAAATTAAACTCTAAACATAAAAATAAAGAACACTGTGAGATGTACTAGATGAGAAGGGCTTTGGGTACATTTGAAATTGTCCCTTTTTTAAATTATAGACTTCTATTTAAAATCCTCCACAAAATTTATTTTCTATAGTTTTCTCCTCTATAATATAAATTCATGCTCAGTAAAAAAAGGAGCAGATTCACAGAACTGCTTGATCCTTAGTTATCTTTGTTAGAATTGTCTTCATTTTGTGAATTTTAGCCTTGCATTTTCATGGCAGTCTATTTTCTCGCTGTTTTTTCTTATCCACACCCCAAAGGATGTATCATCTGTTTCTCACATTTTTTATTTGTTTTTTACACATATGGGTTTATTGTGTTCACAGTAATAAGCTGTTTTTAAAAACTGAAAACATTTTACTAATTACTGAAAGAGGGAAATAAATACAGTACCAAGAAAATGTCATTTAAAATATTACATCTGTTTTCTATTTTTAAACCTTCATTACTTCCAATTCAACCCTCTAATCACAACTTACACTGCATATTAATTGTTGAACCAAATTTATCAGAAACTGTCTTTTATATAAAATCATCCAAAAGATAATTCCAGAGAAGGCTGCAGAGCAGATGATACGAAGCACCCTCTCCTAACAGATGCACCATAATGACATGGATATTGTTCTTATTAAACACTCTCTTTCCATTCTTCTCTCCTAAGTGTCTGCTTTAGCAATTTTTTTTCTGGGTAATGAAATAGGAGATGCCTCTACAGGCATAGGACAATATTTGTACTTAATAATGATCATAGTCCAAGATACTTGTGTCACCATCTGAGAATAAGACTGAAGTTTTAAGCCCTGAACAAGTGTTACTTTTATGGTTGTTTGCATTTTTGTAACTATTCATGCATAGTTTAGCAGGAAAATTATGCATAATCTTACAGTGAGAAGGAGGGGTTAGACATAAGTATAAGTGGGGATATAACTAAGAAGCCCAGGTTAAAATATATCAGAACAGAATCAACAAGCAAAACTAGAGAAATAAACATGCAGAATGTGTAATGTTGTGTCTTGACACTGTTGGGTTGAGACCTCTTAAAAAAATCTTTGGCATCTCCAACCTGGAGAATTGCATTATGACCAAATATGCAAAATTTTGCTGGTTGCTTGAGGCGATTTGCAGACTCCAAGATCCTTTACTGGTCCTACAAGCCCCCTGGAAGATAGATCAGATGCAGAGCTATCTAAATGAAGCCTTTCACATATCATAGCTGACTGAGAGCTTTTTACTGGCTGGAGTGTTTCCAGTGGAAAGCCTGACAATTGGAGTCTGAAAGAACTCCTGACTTCTGACTCTTCTGACTCTTTTCTGAGTTTTCTAACTACTCATTCTACTCATCATCACACTTCCCGTACTGTCTAAATTGTTTACTTATTTTTAAAATAAATCTTGGTGCATGATGCTATGAGTCACACATACGTAATGAATGGATATCATCTCGGAAGTATTTAGCATATTCACCATGCGTGCTCAGTCGTTCTCTCCACCTCCGCCGCAATGGCATCTGTCACTATTGCTCTAGCAAAGCTTCTGAATGCAGTGGCCGTTCATTACTAACTATAGCCCTCATATTGCACTGCAAGTCTCGGTGTCCGGTCATCCTACATATGTCCTTCTTTGTTTGTCTGCTTTCTTATAAATAACACAAATGACAGCAGACCAGACTTGCCCTCCCTCCTTAAACAGCTGAAATATTGAGCAGAATATATAAAACAGTAGCATTCAGAAAATGAAAAGGCTGTAAATAATGGACGATAATGGCAGCCCTCCTTGAGAAAGGAGGGGTAATTGAGGGAACCCTCACCCCAAAAGCTCTACCTTATAGCTTAAAGAGTGCTCGGTGAAAAGAGTGGGGAGCCTGGCGCACATCCAAGCTGCCTCCCCCACACTTGGTTGGAGTATTCAAGAGCCTAAGGTTAGAAGTAGAGGACTGACAAGCAGAAGAGAATCTTGCACAAAGATTGCCTGGAGGTCTACAGAAGGTGCCACGCAGGGCCTCTGCTGAAGCTGATTCACGAGGGTCTGGAAAGAGATGCCTAGGGTTGGGCGAGACCCTAACAGAGCCCCAGGCAACTACGGAAGCCCGGAAGCCCGTAGTGCCGAAGCCTGGAGGGAGGAAGGGCCGGCAGAGGTGGGGCTGATTTTCACAAGCACAGAGATTACTGAGGCGAGGCAGCACCAGGCACTGCCTTCTGCCCACGCCTTTTTAAGTTTCTATCTTCCCATTTTCCTGGTTTGTTTTCCATTTTAAAAACTGTTTTTGTCTATTTTAGGTACTTTGTATTTTTATATTTATTTTAGAATTAGTTTGTTCTTTTTACAAAGGAATAATAAAAGTAATACCACTGGTGTTTTCATTGGATTTGCCCTGAGTTTATTACGTTACTTGAACTTACTTTATTGTATAGTCTCACCATCTCCACTATTTAATTACAACTGTTAACTCCTTCGTATTTAATGTGATTATTGACATAAGTGCTAGAAGTCTGTCATCTTAAAATTTATTTTATATATGTCCATTTTTTGGACTCCCTTTTCCTTTATTCTCTGCTCTCTTTTGAATTTACTATATAGTTTTAATAATTTCACATTATCTTATTTCTTGGCTTATTTTCTGTACCCATCTATTCATTGTTGGTTAATATTGACATTATACTTTAAATATATTACAATCTGCATCAGTAATATGCTACCTGAAATACAGAAACCTTAAAGTTCAGTCTCTCCACTTTTGCTCTTAGTGCTAGTCTTGTCCTAAATTTTATTTCTGTGTATATTATAAACTGGGCCACATAGTTTTACATCTTAGATTTAAAGATTTCATTACCCTTAAAAAGATTTTAAAAGATATAATTTTTACAACTTTCCTACATAATTATTGTCATTCATGCTTCTTGAGTCCTGAGAGACCCCGATTCTCATGGATACCATGTGATACCATCTGTTTAATGAGATTCCTTCAACATTTTTCATTGTGTTGGTCAGATGATGAGCGCTTGCTTCAGTGTTCCTATTCCTAGAAAAGGTCTTTCATCTTTATGGCTGAAAGGTATTTTAGTAATGTTAGAGGCTCTGGAAGTAATCCAGTACACTTAACTCAATTAGGTATTGAAGAAGATGCCAAAGAAGTTCAATGAAGACATGATGAGCATTTAACGAATTATGCTTGGAACAAGTGCACATCACCACACATAGCAATAAACCTGCACTCTCATCTCATAGCACATAACACACTTACCTGAAAACAGACCAGAAACCTGAAGTATGAGGAGCAACATAGCACTTCTTCAAAAATATGAAGAAGATACAAGCGATAAGTTTAGTAACTAGGTGTTTTAGGAGTCTTTTGTAAGCAAAAACAAAAACAAAAAATAAGGTACAAAAGAAAAAGTGATAAATTGCACTTTAAAATTTAAATCTATTTTCCTTCAAATGATATTGTTAACAATAATTAAAAGGCAAGACATAGTGTTAACAATAATTAAAAGGCAAGACATAGACTGGGAAATATGCAAGATATATCTGACTAAGAACTAGTAGCTAGAATACATAAAGAACTATTACAACTCAGTAAGAAGAAAAGGGCACTTTACCAAAGAAAACATGTAGAACAAATAGTGACAAAACTTGCTCAACATCTTTTCTTGTTAGTGAAATGCAAGTTAATACTACAACGATATAATATATCCTGGAATGTCCAAAACTAAAACTGATACATGAAAATTTTGACAAGGAAATATGGTATGACTGAGCTCACACACTGATGGGGGGACCATAAAATGGAAAAATCATTTTTTAAAAGGGGGTTGGAATTTCTTCATAGGTAAATAAACACACTATCTATATATCCATCCTATGGTACATTACTGAGTGATAAGAGGAAATGAGCTGTCAAATCAGGAAAAGATGTGGAGGAAACCAAAGTGCATATTTCTAAATGGAAAAAAAAAACAGTTTGAAAAGGCTGCACTGTATGATTTCTCCTGCAGACGTCCTGGGAAAGGTCAAGCTATGAAGGTGGTAAAGAACTAGTAGATTTCAGTGGTTGGGGAGGACAAGATGAACTAGTGGAACACAGGAGAAATTTGGGGGCAGTGAAACTACTATATATATACTACTACTGTACTCTGTGCACAATACTACAGTGTTGCATAGGTATCAAGAGTGAGCATTTGTGCAAAACATGACATTAATAAGATATCTGGACCCAGAAGATCAATGGTAGAGCATTTGTCTAACACACAAATAGCTCTGGATTCAATTCCCAACAATAAAACAAAACAAAAGTACATGTGGGATCATTGACTGTGACAAACACAGGAAGAAAATTCATGTTGTTAATAATATGGAGAAAAATTTGGAAAGGGGGAATTTGTTGGATTCTGTATTTCTGCTTAATTTTTCTAAACCTAAAACTTCTCTAACAAAGTAAAGCCTATTAATGTTAGAAGAAGTCAGGCATTTTCATAAAAAGTTAAACCTACACCTACCATACATTAGCTGTTTACTCTCAGGTATTTGCCTAAAGTAAATCTCTCCACAGAAAAAGCCATACACGAGCGCCAAGCACAGCATTATGAATCACATCTCCCAGCTGGAACTAGCCACGATCGGAAAGAGGAACTGCGAATGACCGCACATGGTAAAGACAGGATCCTCTGTACTATGGGAAATAACTCACCCATGAGGAAGAAGGATCTATTCATGGGTATAACAGCATAGACAAATCTCCACTGATGACAGAGTGAGTCTATGCAATAAAGTGTATATACTGATTACTCCACTTTATAAAATTGAACCGTACACTTCAAATTGGTGAATTGTAAGGTATATGCGTGACAGCTCAATAAAAGTACCCTCTGGCCTTGTTGCATTTGCAAGTCTGTGCCATCTTTTGAGCCTACCTGTCACCGAAGAGGACCCTATCATTTCAGCTGCCATTCGGGGGCTTGGCCCTTCATCCTCTCAGCATGGTCCATTAAGATCAGAGAAAATGTATTGTGTGCCTTGGACGGAAACTGCTTACTCCTCTTTCCCCAGGTGGGAAGCATTCTGTCTTAGTTTCTTTCTTGTTGCTGGGACAAGATACCTGAAACCCACAAGTTAAAGGAGGAAAGGTTTATTTTAGCTCAAAGTCTGTAGAGGTTTCAGTTCATAGTCAGATGACTCCAAGGCAGTGCAGCAGGGCAGAGGGACATGGCAGAGGAGAAGCAGCTCATGGCAGCGCAGACAGAAAGAAGCTTTTATGTTCCATCCAGGCTATTGGTTGGTTTGTCCCACACCTAGAGTAGGGCTTCCCTCTTCAGTACTGCCATCCCCCATAACTGTGCTAAATCATTTAGTGCACTGATCCAGTTATCATACTCACAACCTAGCACCCATGATCCAGTCACTTCCCAAAAGCCCCACTTAGGAGTGCATGAGGCTTTGGGGTGACATCTAGATATAAGTCTTAACATATTCTGCTTATAGTGCTCACTATACTCACTAACAGGTCACATGTACACGGCACTGTTTAGAAGTTATTCCAGGTAGCATAACCAATCACATACAGCACAGTTGGAAGAATCATTTATCTCCCGCCTAAGTGGACAATTCTGTCTACACAGGACTTTGAAAGTAGTGAAGATTTAAGAAAATCTCACGTTTTCTTCACAAAGACTTTATCAGGATCATTAAGATGACAAATATTGGTCCAAACTAGCCCACAACTATCCCCTCATGTCCTAGATGCCACCTCCCCCTGCCCTTGGCCATAAGGGGCTTACAGTACTGGCCAGTGTTTCCACTGATTCCCAGCAGAGTTTTTTTGCACACAGATATTCATAAAATTTATTAAATCAAATGGAACTTTCATGATAAGGATACTCTATTCCAGTGGAGTCCAAATATCCCAGTGTTGACAATAGTAATAATAACTGCAAATACTTTCTCCATTCTTTCTACTCTAGAATGGGTTTTTACATATATTAAGTTATCAGGTAGCGTTTTTTAGAATCTCAACCACTCCTCACATTTCAACAGTGTTGTAGTCAGGATTTACAAAGGAATAGATTTAATATAGGACATATCATTCATAGGATTATTTTATAGTATTCATCCAAGGAGTCAAATGCAAAAGAGTACAGAAGATCTGTTCACACAATGGAGATGCAAAGAATCAAGCTGAGGGGCTGGATCCAATGGCAATGTCCTGCATGAGTCCAGCTGGAGGCCTAGAGCCCACAACAATATCTCATGCAAGGCTCTGTGAAGGATCTGCACTAGGAAGGCCCAAAGGTCAGTGGTGGAAGCTAGAAAGTCTCTGCCAGCAGGATGAAGGATCTGTGCCAGCAGGCTGAGGAATCTGCACTGGAGCCAAAAGTGAATCTCAAGGTAAGGAACAAAGCTCCTCTGAAAAGAACCACAGCCACCCTCTATGACAATGAGGACCTGAGCTCCTCCAATGATGAGAACAGCTGAGTTCATGTCAGAAAACCAGTGTGGCAAGCTTCTCCAGGAGGCTCAACAGCGCACTGTCTTCCTTCCTGTTCTCCTTTTATGCTGTTGGCAATGACCCTCAGGTGGGCCTTCCACACCCAGAACCTCGCTGATTCAGTTCTACGAGATGTTACAAGTGGATTGTTAGTTAATTCACCACAAAAGGTGAGAAGATTACATAGCAGAAGGAGTTCATGCTCATGTCTGACCGACACTCTTTCCATGCATCCTCTATGGGACCCCACCATCTAAATCTTTAACAACTTTCTGAACTTTAGTCTCCAACACAGTTGGAAAATCATATTTTCTTCATCTCAGATCTTAGGAAATAACTGTAAATATATATATATATATATATATATATATATATTACCCAATTATCTTTGCCTGGAAAGATAATATTTATAATGGAAACTATTGTTTGCAATATCAGGCACTCCAGACAAAGTCTATCTGGGCAAATTCAATGTGCTACTCTTTGATGGTTTCTAAATAAACTCTTAAGTATTTTTTCACTAAGGTGAGGATAAGGACAGAGGTCACAAGGACAAAATGCTTAATCAATAAAAAGTGATTAATGAACACAGGTTCGGCTAGATGGTTAACCACAAGGACCTGCCCTCCACCACAGCAGCCAAGGAGAAAGGCAAAGACGCAGGGCTCCAGGCAACCACGAGCCTATGGTCCCTCCCCATCAGCCCATCCTCCATTGCTCTGAATAGAGATTTCATTGAGCAATAAAAGGAAAAGGAAATGGAACTTAATTCATTTATTATTGAAAGCAAAGAGCAGAGTAATTGAATTAAAACAAGATAATTAAAACATTTGCTTCACTTGAGACTTGTAAACTGCATTTTCACTCAGCTCTGCTTTGTATTTATGATGAATGTCATCCATAGTTGCTTTGAAGTTTAAGAGGAAGTTAAGAAAATATAAATGAAAATGCTTTTAAAAATAAAATAACTCAGAACATATTAGCATTCCATCTTCTCCAGCTTTTAATGAAATTACGTTGCTCTAGGTTGAATACTTTTATGGTAATTAGAAAAGTAGTTACTTCCTCCCTGGGCCCTCTTCCCTGGGGCCATGCCAGCTGTGCATGGTCTCCATCTCTTGCTCCTTGGGTCCTATCTTTATTATGAGCACATCCAATAATCCTCAAGGCAGAGTCTTGAGAGCTCAGGACCTGGGACCTAGGCAAGAGTTCCTAGAGGAGAGAAAACTGAATGGGGCAGGTGCTGAGTCAAATCAAGCAGTATGTCTCCAGATAGGGGAACTGAACTAGGAATCTTGAATACCAGGAATCCCAGAGAACAGAGAAGACACGTGACCTTCTTATAGTTGCCCCCATGTCATCAAACGACTTCCTACATCACTGTCACTGCTCTTTGTGTTCTGTGACCAGGAAAATCAGGAGAGAATGGAGAGGATGGAACAATTGAAATGATGAAGAAATAAAATCATCTAGAACTGCAGGGGTCCCCCAGGCTCCTGATCTGGCCAGGTAAAGAACTGTAAAATGTGTACATCAAACTGTGTCCCTCACCTGGGGTTGAGCAGAACTGTGGACATTATCAGACTGGAAGGATGAAGTATCAGGATGGCATCAAATTCTCCACAGGAGCTCAAGAAACTGAAAGATGTAGTGCAATCTTCAGAATTCTCGAGGATATAGGATTAAATGTGTAGACTTTTATATTTGATAGGAACAGACGGTGAAGACATTTTTAGAAGTCATGTAAGGACATAAGAAACAGCCTCTGTGCATTTTAGAAGTAAACACAACTAGAAAAGATGTTAAAGCTAAGAAAGAGATGGGTTAATGCCAGAGAAAAGCAAAAGAAACAGACATAAGAACACCGAAGATGAGGATAAGGGTTGTGTGACAGTCTACAAAAGAGCTGGTCCTGACTATGGTCAGAGATCTTCCAGGAAAACTTCTTAAAAGCTTTAAAGCAGCTTTGACAGAGTTGTCACTTGGGTACTATCTTCCCTTGTGGCATCACCTACAGAAACCTGTGCTTTCTAAGGTTTGTGTTTCGTCAGTGAGGGGCAAGGCACTGCCCCTACGCCTTGAAGAAGAGATGAGACATAGGAGGATGACCAGACTCTGTGAATAGTGCTTTGGTCTCCAAGACTACTCTCAGTAATATGGACACAAACCCCTGGAGAAACACTAGAATATGAATTTGATATTTACTAAGTAGATGTAACATTTTTCTTTTCCTGAACTAGAGAAGGGAAGGGCTTTGGTTTTTGTTTTATTAAGACAGCTCACCATGCTCCAAGGAGATGTGACCCAGAATCTGCAGGAGGCAAACACATCTTGGGATGCTGTGGGTGGTGGAAAGGCAAAGCGCTTCACAACCCTCAGACAGATGGCAGTCCACCTGTGACCCGGGGTAACACCAGCCAGGGCTCAGAGGTTTCCAGAGTCTTTTCAGCAAAGGAGACCATAGCACCAAGGACACAGTTCTGTGGGGAAAAAGGTGGGCAGGATTAATGACTTCGGTCCTTGCTTTTCCAGCCCAAAGCCCTAGAGTCCCCAGGGAGAGCATGTGCCTGAGTGCAGGTTTGAGGAGGTGGAAGCTGGACACTGGATCCAGGTAGGAAATTTAAGTCTACCTGCATTAAGACTAGAAGGCTTGGGAAGGGATCTGCAATTAATATGGAACCAATTCACCCAAGGAGCTAATACTAAAGTAGGCTGGGAACGTACAAGGAAAAAAAAGTGAATGGAACCTAATGTAATACAGTATGGCATGCCATTAACATAATATAATATAATATAAGGTAATGCCGGAATCCAGCTGCGGCAGGGCTAGGGTTTCCCAAAGGTGGACAGGGAGTCGGCGAGTGAGAGACAGAAGACACTGCACACCAGTCTGTGAGTGAATCTGAATCCCCTTTATTTTTTAGAAGCTGGAATATATATTTGCTCACCTTTGGCAGCCACCCCCAGCCCCAAGCAGGAAGCGCCCCAGGCTCAGGGCAATAGGTATCAATTAACATCTCAATCTTGTTACTTAGTTAGCTTGGGAAATGTAAGCTGATGCACTTGAATGCCTGCAGGAGGGAGAGATGTGTGAGGCTATTGTGCCGCTCCCTACATTGTTTCCCTTATCACTTATGGGAGTGTGGCAGTCCCTGTGAGGACAGCACCTGTCTTAGGTCAAGGACTCTTCATATGAACCCAACCAGGCCTTACCCATCATGGGCCTGCAGGACAGCAATTGGTCCTGTGCCTGTCTTAGGCA
>PVLA01000100.1:753349-799041 GCA_004027455.1 Hydrochoerus hydrochaeris
TCCTAGTTGCCCGTCTTTGGCTGCCTGTAGGACAGCGCCTGTCTTGGGTCAAGGACTCTTCATATGAACCCAACCAGGCCTTACCCGTCATGGGCCTGCAGGACAGCAATAGGTCCTGTGCCTGTCTTAGGCGGCCGGTGGTGTAACATATGTGTCCTAGTTGCCCGTCTTTGGCTGCCTGTCCAGTGTCTCAGGGCAGCTGTCTCACAGGAACCCTGCAAATCCTCCTCCATGAGCTCTCCCACCCAAAGCTCCCTCATAAACTCTCTCACACTACTCACAGAAGGCAAAACCCCACAACCAGTCCTCACAAAGGGGTTATCTAGAGGGCCTCCAGCAACCCCCCTGGAGTCTCCACCCTCGACTCCATATTGAGCATTACATAAAAGCATACACATGTGAACTACACAAATTACAATTATCAGTACAAAACATTCCCCGCGCCCAATTCCCACATGCGGTGTCCTTTTCCTGGAGAAGCGATTGTCACAAGGCGTGGATGGACTAGGACGCAGCATGGACAGAAAAGGGCGCCACAATATAAGATAATATAAGATAATATAGACTGTAGTACAATAACCACCTAAGTTAGGGGCTAGAGAAAGTTAGATGGGAACTGTGTAAGATCGGCTGTATCTTTACAGATCAGTTGTATCCCAGCAGGACGATCCATGTTTGATGTTTGTTGTTTCGGTGTGCTTCGTATTCTGATAATATCTAGATTATTTTAAGAAGACCGTATCCCTGGCAATAAACAAACGTGTGAATTTCCACTATATATTTTAATTTCATTTGCTCAAATTCAAATGAAATTCAATTTTCTCATTTTTAAAATGTCATATTATATTTTCATAAAAATCTTAACTACATTGGTCTACATTGATCTACATACATAAATCCTCAGAAAAATATTTGAAAATTTATTCACTATTTTTGATGATTATTTCTGATTGCAATTTATGTATCTTATTATACTTTTATGCTTCACTTGAATTATTTAAGCTTGCATAATTTCTAGAAAAAACAGGATAATTTGTCTTAAGGAAATAAGAGTAGACTAAGAATAAAAATATATATGTAAATAGTAGTTTATTGCAGAACAAAAGAATTGAATAATTGCTATTTTCTTCTTGGTTCTTATTTTATACCTTTCTGTATTGTTTTCACAATATTTAATGAAATATTATTTTAAAAATCTGTTACCTATTCAGGCCATCAGAGCCTGTGTAGGCTCTTTATTGATACACTATTCTGGTAGATGCTTATCTATGATATCTTGTAGATATCATTTGAACAAATAGCAGAGGACAGAAAACCTGTCAGAAAGATCTGAATACCTTATTTCTTACTCCCCACCTCTATCTGGGTATAATTCTCTTATTCAATTCCTGAGAGCAGCAATCCTAAATTTTGAGACTAATTCTGTAAAAAATATGGTATAAAGGAAGTTTCCTCATACAACTGGCTCATTAAGTTCAATTCTCTTGTCTATATCTGGTTTCAAGCACAGAAGTTTTAATCCTGAGTCTTGACATGTTCATTTCACTAAATTGATTATGTGCAAGGCCAAGCGTTGGATGAATAAAACTGGCCTGTGGGCTACCGAGTCCACGCATGTCCAGGCCCATGGGATAAAAGGCCAACAAGAGCGAGGCTCAGCTGCAGACGGCTTCCTCCTGCCAGTTCTGGCACTGCCCTCTGCAGACACTAGCACTCAGATGCTGAGCACTGTGTTTGAAACCTCGCCTGCCACATCTGGCCCTGTCCCAGATCAGCAACTGTGAGCTCAGTTTCAGTACCAACTTTGGAACCTTGGATTCAGCACTGGGTCTGGACTCCAGTCCCAGATGTACTGGCCCTAATGCTCCTGCTGCTGACAGGACTCTAGGACCTCCGTGTTGAGCAGTCCTGCTGCTCCCGAGGGCTTGCCAGGTAGAGTCGCCCCTGCTAGCACGAGCAGCCCTGCACACAACCTGAGTGCAAATCCGAATGAACACAGTCGTGTAGTGGTGCTCGCATTTGTGTCAGTGGCAGACTGACGTCTACAGCCAGAAAGAGCTCTGTAATCCCAGGAAAAGTTTCAGGGCCATCAGTGGAATTGGAGCTATCAGAAAGGAGAGCATCCCCAAGTCACCTCTCGGATTTTACCGCAGCTAAGTGCAGCCCTCCTCTGTGCTCAGGGTACAGTGTGCAGTGCTCAGCACATCATGAAACCCTTCTAATGTTTCTGTCCCATTTGTCCACAGTATAAAGACTTGCTGTACTCTGTAAACCTTCATAGCCTCAGAGTCTCACATGGTTCCAGAGTTCTGAAATGCTCAGGTGAATTTTGTTGAATAATGGAGTGAATGTTGCATTAATGGAGAGTATAATTTACCCTTGTTTTCCTCCTACAGATGACAGTTTGTGGAACACTGGACTATTGTCTGTGGGCTCTGGAAATTAAGAAGGCAGTGCCATGGGGACAGCTTCCCTTACAAGCTCCAGAAGTACCTATTTTATCATATCTGATCTTCAGATTATAGGGACCCCTTGATAAGGCCTACACTTATGGTATCTAATCAGTGCTCAGCCAGTCTGCTGAAGACAGAGCAGGTGCTTTTGAGTGGTCATGCCTCAGGCCTCACGGTTTGCATTGGGCCTATACAGGGAGGGTGCCAGCCTTGTCTGGAAGATTATGGAGAAATGCAGATTCCCCAATCTCCCCCAGATACATGGAATCATGTTCCCCTTATCACTATCCCTTGGTGATTTGTGGGTGTGTTAATATTGAGAAACTGCTGGGAGCACCAGGCTGGGGTGCACTGAAGCCCTGTTCAAAGGCTGCTTCTCACAGTCTTCTTGCCCACCATATAGGACAGCATCTGGCATTTAGTGTCCCTTCTGTGGTTCACTTTGAAACAAATTGTCTCATACATCATGAACATTCTGAAATGTCATCAGTGCTACATGACTAGGGTTGAAGTCTCTTCCTTCTGTTCCCACTCTGCTGTGACTTTACTTCTGTGACAAGATTGGTAATTACAAATATAGACATTCCAGTTAGAGAATCGGGTAGGTAACCTTGGCTCCTCTACCAAGCTACACCATAATCCTGGACCAGGAGCTGTGCTTTCTTCATCTAATTTATTTTCTGGAGCTACTAAAACAAAAACACACCACACACTGGGTAGTTAAAAACAGCATTTATTCACTCACTGTTCTGAAGGCCAGAAGTCTGAAACTGAGGCATGGGTGTGGCCCAACTTCCTGTGAGGACTCCAGTGAGGAGCTCTTCCTGTCTCTTCTAGTTTCTGGTATTCACTGGCTTGGAGATACAGCATTGCAATGCCTGCCTTCACCTTCAGGTGATGGTCTTCTTGTTTGTGTCCTGGGTATTTCATCCTTTTTTTAATAAAAACACCAGTCTTTGGAATAGGGCCTGCTTTAATCCAGTATGAACCTATCTTAACTTACTGCATCTTCAAAGACTCAAATAAGGTTTTGAGTGGACATGAATTTTTAGAGGACAATAAGAAGTCCATTGCACCCATCTATATAAAGTGACGACCATAGGCCTACCTCATGGGCTGGTGGGAGTCTGGACAGTGCAACATACTGTGTTCCAGTGAGTAATTCAGACAAAGAACTCAACAAATGTCAGCAGTTGTTATTTTTGTTTACATATTTACAAGTCTTAACTGCTGCATCTGGCCTACGGTGGCTGAGATGTTGACTTACTCATGGTTGCATTCTCAGTCTCTTGCATATATTGATTGACATATAATTCAAGCAAAAATATTATTGAATAAACAATTGCCTTCCTTTTCCAGTTTCCTTTTATGGCTCCATGATTGTCAGAGATTTTACATTGTAATTATTATTATATTAAAATGTAAATCTCACACAAATAAAGTATTACCTCAGTGTCCTAGATGCTACTATGATGGAGCTTGAACTTTGTCTCTCTGCCTTGGCCTCAGAAAATGTTTTGCAGGGCACTCAGACCCTGTATGCAAAGCAGACAGATCTTACAGTGCATACAACTATTCCAAGTTCTCAAGAAAAAGGCTTACACCTGATTCGTCTTTCTGTCAAGCCTCAGTTGTTTGTTTTATAAATAATTCTCATTTTCATGAATTCCACTGCTAGCACGATTGTTTTCTACTTTAATGACACCAGGATGGACACCTGTCTCAGAAGTTTCTACAGAAAGGTTTGCTTTTGTCCAGTGAAGGATTCACAAGCACACGAGTGAGCAAGGCATGTGAGAGTGGCATTTTTGACAGAGTTGCACCCTATGAATGGAGTCAACCAAGTGGGGAGTGAAAAATTCATTTTCTGACAGGGGTGTCAGCACAATCATCAGGAGCCAATGACAACAAATCCATAGCTGGGTAAAACCTGACAGGGTGGAAAACAAGGGCCTTCGAGGCTGATGTTTCCCTTTCAGCTGTCCAGAAACGCAATTTCCCAGCAATCATTGCCCCGGCTGGTTCTCCTGATTGTGGGCCTCAGAGACTGTGCTTGTCCCTGGGCTCTGAGCTGGAACAAGAACCCAGACAAATGTTAGAACAAGCAGGGCTTCTCAGCAAGCCCCAGAAACGATCTCTGCTTTCTTTGAGGAACACAAAGCAGTGGCTAGATAGAGAACTCAGCCACCGGGCAAGGCTGGCTACTCGGCCCTTGGTGCTAGTGCAGCCTGCCTAGTGCTTCTCATCAGCAGGGCATTCCTGCTTGGCAAGGCAACTGAGCTTTCCCAGCTACAGATACCAGTGATCGAGCTGGCCATGCTTGCAAGCAGAAGAATAACAGGAATAGAGATGCTCTGATGCTTCAACTTTCGCTGCTTGTTGTTCACGTGTTAAGTGTACTCTGTGGACCCAAGTGACGAGGGTCCCATTTCCAACACAGCATGGAGTGGGTGATCTCCTCAACTGTAAAATGAAGCTGTAAGAGCACAGCATGAAAATATATTAGCAACAGTTAGATAAGGGGGACCTCAGCAAGGCGTACACACTTTCAATTGGTAAAATAATGTCTGTACAAATTGTTTTTGGTACATTAAGTACCTTTCACAGCCAAAATTAAAAAAAGGGGAGAAAAAGAAGAAGAAAGAAAAGGCAAAATCGACAGAGACACAGATCGGTTCACACAACAGCACAACCAGTTTCTTCTCCTGGAAAGTAATTTCATGCAGAAATTTTTTTATTGAAATTGTTTCTCTAGCTGACAGATCTGGTGTACAATGATAAATGACAATGTGCCAGGCAACCTGTCAGCCCGTGCTGGGGGAAATCTCCCCAGAACTCCTCAGTCATAATAGTCAGTGTGCTTTCCTTCGAGCAGAAGGCACGTTAAGCTCATACACACAGGGGCCGAGCAAAGTGGTATTAAATAGTAGTGAGATGAAGCAGAGGAAAGATTTATAAATGTGCAGAAATGTAACAGCTCTTTACTGGCTATGACACATTGACAAGGAAACAAGGGCGATGAAAAACGACCTGACTGTGTGGAGCAATCCAGGAACTTCACAGGTTAGAGCGACCTGCTGGGCTTCACTCCTTCTGTGGGAGTTGTAGGAACACGGCGAATATAGTAACCCTCAGTTTGTCGCTATGCTGAGGAGGCCTGCTCTGCAGAACTGGCTGGGAATGTCACCTTGGACCTTTGCCCTTCAAAAGGAAGGTTAATTACAGCTGAAGATCTAAAGTCCTATAAAACTAAAAGCTGGCACTCTGAGCAAAGGAGGTACATGTGACACAAGTGCTGTTACCAAGTGGCTCTGTAACCTGAGCCTTGTTCTTGGGTTCTTGTTGCCAAGCTTCCCTGCCTAGAGACCACAAGCAAGAGTCTCATCAAGGGTTCCTCATACCCAGGCCAAGCATCCCCCATGAAAGGTGTATTCAAGCAGACCTACCCTTCCACACATACACAGGGTGGCAGAAACTTAAGAAGCTTCCTCCTTGTGATGTTAGATCACGGTGTGACTTTATCAAAGCTACCAGTTAGAACAACAGATGAACATCTGTTATGCGGGGTGAGGAAACAACAGGACAATTGGTTTAAAACAAGCATGAAAGGAATAATGGCTTCCCACAGAGCATAGGAAGCCCTTCATGTTACAGAGTGGAATTCATCTCTAAATCAATCACAAATTCTGTTGTCAGTCAAGAAACTCTCATTCTGTTCTTAGCTCTGACACAAGAGTGAGACCTATGACATCTCCAGGGCCTATGTTTCCTTCCCAGTAAAATAGGGAGTGGGGTTCATTTCTTCTTACGAAAGCCACTGCCAGCTTTCAAACCCATGTCTTTCAAGGGTAAGTCGCTTTCCACAATCAGTATAAACATACCCAGAGATGCTTGTGCTTTCTATTTCATAACTCTTGGAGTAAATAGTGCAAGCATTTTACAACCTTTCCTCTTATCCTTAAGAGAAACACAGTCCTAAACTTGGTCACAGATGGTCTTCTCCAGGATTAGCTGTATGTAGACAGACAAACTGCGTCTCTTCCACTTGAGGGATGATCGTTCCCTGTGCCTCACTCCAGACTACCCTACACACTCTCAGTGCAGAACTTTAGTGTTGGTAACCAGATGGCCACCTAGGGTCCCCTCAGTGAAGGACATTGACCATCCAGCTGCACGACGAACATGTGACATTCACTCTGAACACAGGAGCAGTAGGGACTAACAGGGACTGGTAATGCAGGAACAACGTCCACCTGAGCCTCGGCACCGCCCACCGTGGCTCTGCCTCTCCAGGCACCTGGAAAGTGGACGAGGCTGTCATAGGATCCCAGAGCCTGGGTCCCAAGGACAGGGGATCATCCCTCAGCTATGTGGTGACCACTTTGACTAACCTAATACATTGCATACAAGTTAATGCACACCAGTTCATGCACAAAAACACATTTTCTCCAAAGTGAAATTGTAATTTATATGCCAAAATCTTGCAAACACATCCATAATTGTAATTTAAATTATGCTTAGAATTAATTAAGGTAAAAAAATGCAATTCATTAAAGCCTTGCCCAGCTAAGTTGTAGCCCTCTGATGGGTTTTCTTCAAATCTATATTGAACATCTACCAAAATTATGAATATGAAATATCTGAATATTAAATATGCTCTTATTGATAAATAAAAAAAGAAACTGGAGAAAAGATATGGGGAAAATGTGGAGATTGAAAGGGAAATTATGCACCGGGTCTAAACCACCAGTCTGAATTGTCAACTTATCTAACTCGCTTCCTTCAACTGCTGTATTATGGATCCTTCACCTGTTCCCAAGACATTATTTTGAGCAGAAATGCACTGAAAAAGCCCACTGCTCTTTCAGATTTGTGCAGAGAAGCTCTGAAATGATCCACTTTCCAGAGTCTATTCTATAAGATCTTCTTGTCACTAGCTTTAACTATAATTACTAATATTTTTACTTAACCTTGAAATGAATTGGAAAACAATAGAACAAGGAGTTGTATAAGCCAAAGTCCTTTCAGGAGGAAAGAGCATTTTCTAAAGATTTGTGGCAAGGACCTTGTCAGTCCTCAAAATGACATCCTGGGTGCTGCTACTCTTGCAGGCCATGTGCCCAAGACTGCGTTTGCTTAGAAAAATCTTTTCCCACTTTTTGTCTCCCTTGCAGGCAGGGGACAGTCAGAATTAGGAGGGGGAAGATTTGCCTTTGTGTGCACTGAAGCTTCAAAATGTATGAGACACACCCCAAAATAATTGTAAGCAAGCACGTGAAACTTTCTAGACCAATATTAAGACACAAAAATCAGTAGACTAAAAGTAGCCTCTTTTAATCCAAACAATGCTCAATTAGATACATTCGTGTATCAATAACTTCTTCTATCCAAATAAATATTCTGAGAACTCGTATCAACCCACAAGGTAGGGCACTGTCTTTATTTGCCTAATGAGGATTCTGATTTTCCATTTATGCTGTATTGCTGATGAGGTTGCTTTCATTGAATGCTGAGTCTTAAATGTTTGGAATGGCAGAATGTAAAAGTATTTTTTAAAAGGGAAAAAAAAGAATCTTTGTCAAAGTGTTTTCTAAATGGGAATGACTCCTTTTGATATCAGACCTCAGACTGCAAATTGCATCCTCTATTCTAAAGCAAACATGAAAAATCATGCTTGCAAAGGAGAGGAAAATACTCCAGCTAAAGATTATGGGCTAAGATTTTTAATACAGCTGCTTAATAGCAAGTTGGTACAGATATGACCTTAGTGAGTACAGCTGCATCAGTTTATATGAGAACCTCTGAGACTTTAAGAAGAAAAATTGAAAATATATCAACATACAGAATCATGAGCATAAATTAGCTTCTTTATGAAAGAAATTGTTTGAAACATGCTGATGTTTAAGTAGTTAGAATCTACATTTGTAAATTTCAAGTGGGTTAGAATATGCATTATGATTTCTGGTAGCTTCCTGCAATTTAAAAATGGTATTTTTGTCCCAGTACAGTAGCTTACTTAAGTGTTTTGAGACTCAAATTAGTACAATCATTTCATATACTGTTTTTTATTTTAAGAGAAATATTTTGAAAACCTGTAAGTGTATCCTCTTATATCGTTTATAGTTATAAATCCACTATCTCATAAAATGAAACAGTGGATATGTTTTTGACTTGTACTTATTTTACACACACACATGCACACAAACACACACACATGAACTAAAAGTGGAGACCTAATTTGTACAGTGGTAGCTTTTCGGCATTACAGTCGAAATCTCAACAACATCTACATGACAACAAACATCTGGTCGTGATTCAAATGAGCCAGCAAATCCATCAGACATCGGATGTTTTAAATTCCTTATGACGGCCATGTACTGCTGTGAGCTGCTACAGAAACACACTTGTTTCTTCCTTCCAAACACGGTCAACACCCACACTCCCTGGTCCACAGATTCCAAGTTCGAGGTACCATACTTAATCACAAACCTCGGTCTGTGTGTATTTGCTAGGAGTTGGACGTTGGGGCTTTCTACGACACAAGGGTGGGAAAGGGAAACCTGTGTGTGGGTCACGTGCTACGCCAGTCAAGTAAGCTAAGGTGGAAAGGTGCTTTGTGCGGTAGGGGACACAGGACACAGAAAGCCAACCATCCTCCTGGTTGGAAATTCCTTGTTCAGATAAACAGTTTAGGCCAAAGCATAGAAGTGGTGGGTTCAAGTGCATGGTGCTCTTGACAGTGATGGGCATCAGAACAAAGTGTGTAGGGGGCAGTCCAAAGGCTGATGCCACGTCAATGTGAACACTCACCTTCCCATCATCTGGTGGCCACCTGAAAGGGAAATCCACACACAGGGAGACCCTAGAACCCTGTCTGGCCCCAAGGATGGCCCCACACTGTCCTCAACATGTGATCTAAGGTGAAGCAGTGAAGGTCTGCCACACACAGAGCTGCTAAAGAGAAGGGAAGCCAAGGTTCTTTCTCCTTGCCGCCATGATCACTTTTGTCCTTGTTCACATCTGTGAATGTTTCTTTCCTGTCTAGTGACCATGAAATACAGAGGTTGAAAGTGTCTCTTTGGAATCACTCACACTTGATTCAACTAGGCTTTGTTTTATCAGCAAGTTACTTCCCCTGTCTGAGCCTCAATTTCCTCATCTGTACTATGGGGCCACTGGTAGTTCTTTACATATGGGGATGTTCTACAATGGAGTACAATAATTTGGAGAGGCCGGCTGCACAGCGGTTGCACACACGCAGAAATACTGATCATTGCAACCATAAGCTGAATTATTTAAAAGGCATTACATTAGACCCGGACTAATGTCAGCTGTCCCAGTTTCCCTGTATTTGAGCACTAAAACAGCTGGATGCATCTCCTTAATCTGTGCTGAATCAATACCACCATCTCTTACCGTGATAATATCTATGTCTTGCCAGCACACTGTGCGCTTTGCCAGTGTGACACAATACTTCAGCAGGCTGGGAAATCCAGTCCTTTTGACCTGAACACTTCTCTGTTAGCTCTCCCACAAGCCAGGCTTTTCCCCACCTACTGAAACCTCCACAATTAACCCGTCTTACAGGGTTCCAGGTAGAGGGACTGGCTCTTGCTTGCTTCTCAGACTGCTAGCTCTGCCGTGGTCCAGGGCAGCTGTGCTGTGTCCACCTGATGGATGGTCTGCCAAAGGCCTGCACAGTGACCTGTAACCAGAGGGCCTTTGATATTCATCAAAGTAATTAACATGGACAATATTTAGATAAGTAGATAGGCGGCTGATAAGTAGTAGAACATAGATGACAGATGATAGATAGATAGATAGATAGATAGATAGATAGATAGATAGCAAAGAGGGTTGAACTCTGGTCACAGTTGATCACATTTCCTTCTCAGTATACATATACATTAGAAAATATACAATTCTCTTTCACAGAAAAGCCAACAATCCTCCGAAAGTGGCCCCAGGGTGGGAGTGGGCATCTGGTGACCTCTCCACGGAGGATGTGTGGAAGTCTGTCAGGACCTTCTCATGGTTGCTACATACCACTGCCCAGTCTAGGCTGGATCAGTTAATTGGAGGTGAGGGATGGACCCGTGGTGCCACAAATGCCTAGATCTGTCCCTATGTGGTCCCCTAGGAAAGTGTCCTATGGTTTCAATCATGTGGATGATCCTGAAATATCCTGCACCCAGCTGAGATATGAACATCACTAGGAAAAGCCACATTTAGGGCATTTCCTATGTGTCACTTCTCTCTGCAGTTTGCAGGAGGTCTCAGTGGTCACTATGGACTTGGTTTAACCATCTACAAAATGGAGTTAATCTCATCCAACTCACGGTAGGGGTTTGTTGATTCTTTTAGCTGAGTTTTGGGACATGTACTTAGCAGGTGAATCTCACTATTGCAGTGCTAAGTCTGATTAACTGAATATAAGATTGTGGCCAGGGTTTCCGCTCTTGCTCTGAATTTCTAAGCTCGTGTGTATTGAAGCACCTTTAATGTCGCTTTAATGGAGTTAAGCATTTTTTTCTCTTTTTAAGTAGTTAATTTAATTCTTGTTGGTAATGAGATCCTGCTCCTGTGCAGGCCTCTGGACAGACGGTGGAGAGATGAAGGGACTCCGATGGCGGCACAGAGCTTTCTGGAGAAGGGACAGCTGGCTCCACTTGGTGCCTCCTGAGTCCAAGCATTGATTTTTGTTAATCCTCCCTTCTCCTTTACTTCACTTAGTGAGTTAGCAATGCTTCATCTGGTGTCTTCCTCATGTTCCTTTAGCTCTACAGACTTCTTTAATGGACTCTACTCATGCCAATCAATGACCAGCAGCCCCTTCCCTGGTGCTCACACAATCCCAGCAACAGCCAAACAAAAGCAGAGCAGCATATTTTGTAATTAAGGCATAACTAAAAAATCAAATTGAATAATTTGCATTTTTTACCGCAAACTTTTTTTCCTATAAACATCCCATTATCTTTTCTCTTGTATATGTGCATAATATAAACCAGAACTAACCTCAAATGAAGGTTTGAATTGGTGATATTTGTGAAAGAATATTTCAGATACTCAAGGCTTTAAAAAGCCAATTCCTGTGTTACTGGCACCACGAGAATCTATCTCCCTCTCTCTCGTGGATCTATACCAGCCGATAGCAGATGACATTTCATCTGCATGTTATAATGAGACGATCAGCCCAGGAAGCCTCAGATCCTTGCTTCCCTGGAGCACTGCAGAAGGAAAGAAAGAGAAAGTGAATTTTAAATGCTCTGCAGTCAGAATGGCATTTTTCTTGTATATTCCTTTCTGTCTTATGTCCCAATTTTAAAGTAGTGATTAGTGAATAGAATTCTAAAGGAGATAGCGTGAAAGTTGTATACAAATAATGGTAAAGTTAAATTATTACACTGAAAACAGCTACCATAATTGGATTAACCAGTTTTCTTAAAAAAAATATCAGATTTACCATTTTTTTTCTCATAGAGGTGGTGAATGGTTTAGAATTTAATGTCTTCCAAATTGGGAAAAGAATTAAACAATGCCACAGCTCTCACCCAAACATATGGGAGTCTGCAGAACAGGTGAAGGCGGCACTCTGTAGAGGCTCTGAGGAGTTTCGTGTGTTTCAAACAGGAAAGGAAGACAGTCCAGGGTAAGGTTAATGGATATGGAGCTTTCTACTGGGCAGGACTCCCAAATATTAATTCCTTTCTGATGAAGTTTGTAAAACAGTCCTTACAGTCTTGCCCCTCATTTCCAGCCCCGGGCTCCCTCTCCCTCTCTAGTGACTGTCATCTCAGCTTTTAAACCCAGCTTCCATCTGGAGGGAAGTGAGGTGTTCCCTGCACACTCTCCTGCTCCAGCTCCCACGCCACAGGGCAGCCTCTCCCTGGGGACCCTGCCCACCACTGGCACATCCATGTCTAGGCTCAGAGTCAGGGTCATCTGGAGCCCATGGGCAGGGTCCCCTGTTTGGCACTGCGATGCTGAAATAGCAGCATTTGACACATTTAAAACTTGCTGTTTGTGCAATCACTAAAAACTGCACCATTAGCTGGATTTTCAGATTGCATGAGTGCAGATCATTAAGTGTTATTACAGTATTAATTATTAGAAATGTCCTGTACTACCCAAATTAAATTGGGATAGTCAACGACCTGCGAGTTCCCAATACCACGGATAATTTAACCGGAGATCTGCTGCGCTGGGTAAGGTATCTCCACATGCCGTTCACGTTATTTCACATTAAGTACCATCAGAGGCTCATGGGACAAAACAAATCAATCAGATCTTAATATTTTCTTATGGCAACCTTCAGGAAATAAAATAAGAAGATGTAGGAACCCATTACTGCTGAGTAAGTGATAACACAATGCCCAAATGCAGCATCTAGCGGGTCGTGTGCTGTCCGGTCTGGTGGCTGTGGCAGTTGCCGTGACTTCTGTGTCTAATAATCTGTGCTGTGTTGCCAAAAGAGGAAGTAAAATGAGCATCAATATTAGGGCCAATCTTCTCGAAGTTGGATGAATATGTCAGAAAATACATTTAATACCTGCCATTTACTCTCCAAATTGTTACAAAACCTGAGTCTTCAAACCCCCTCACTTCACGCAGTATGAGGTATTTTTGCAGTTGGAATAGACACCATCCTTTTCAATCATGGTGCTGAAAACCGTTGCTGGATGTGGACAAGCTGGTGGACTCAGGTTACTTGGCCACCTCAGCTCCCAGGTGTCCCTTAGGAGAATTTCTGTCTCCCTAGTGACCACACAACCACCTGGTGCATTCAGTTCAGCCAGTAACCCGTTTCAGTTAGAACTGACCTTTGGCCACTTATGCAAGTTCTTCATTGAAAAGCAAGCCCAGGAAGGGCGGACTTTCCCATAAGATACATCATCAATGTGAGTAAATCAGTAGTTTAATGCAACAATTTATCTCTGATTTAAATGTGTTAATGTTCCTGAGATCTGATGTGTTTTACCTCAAATTTTCATGTTGGGGAAAAGGTCTCTAACAACATGGTGTGCGGCAGGGGCCAGAATGCTGAACTCTGTCTCCACTGCCCACTGTGTTATGTATATGTACAAATTCTTCATGGTAAAGGTAACTATTATGTATGCATACATGTACTAACAAAAATGCATAATTAAAATATAAAATCTTGAAAGATTAAATTTTTTTCAATGCATCAAATGAGAAATACATGTAAGCTTCACGATTACCATGTGGTATAAGTATTAGATCCTTTTTTCTCATGCCCCTTCTCATTCCATTTTGAAATTCAAAATTCAGGTAGACCCATGAGCCAGGACAATAGCAATAAAGTAATTTGCTCTAATCCTGACTCCCTTCAGTAACAGACAGGTGAAGTTACCCATCTGAACACTTAGGTGTCTAAGATCTTCCCTTACATTGAATTTGTAAAACTTTCTGATTTGTAAAGTCTAACACACTTACATAGTCAGGTTTTTAAACCTAATGATAAATACAAATAGATCACTTGAAACATTAGTTATAACTTCAAATAGCAACTAACTCCAATATCAATATCCCAAAACTGGACAATGAAAGAGTGGTACTTAATCCCCAAAAGCACAGTGGTTATGAAGACTACATTAATATTGACAGTAGTTATGTAACATTAATTGAAAAATCAAATCTTGTGTGCAAGCAGAATGTTAAGATTATAAAGATATAAGAAAGTGGGTATTAAAAAGTGCAAATACCAAAACATTATAAATATGATTGAGTTACCATGTACATATATATGTGTGTACTATATACACAAAAGAGTGTGTCAGTGGAACTTGGACTTTCTTTTCTAACCTAAAATTTAATAATATTCAAGACTCCTCCTAATCCTCTCAATAAGTACCCTTTGCTTCACTGGGAACAAAGCTCTTTCCCAGAAGGAACCCTTGTCCCCCAGGCAGCCACTAGGATCTTTTCTGGTTGTACCTTCTCCATAAGTTGACAGAGTTGTGAGGCAGGGGCAGCATAGGCCAAGCAGTAGAAGACCTGCTGTACGTCTTGGCTTTTCCTGGCCAAGGTAGCTACAAGAAAGAATCAGGGCTCACTGACACCATCTGCCTGGTCAAGGGTAAGTGGCACTAGCCCCAGCTTCTCCTACACCTGTCTCACATGGCACTGGGTGCAGAGCCTGTAGACTGTAGTCTGAAAAGCTCTTTCATTACCTGTCTGCACAGAGGCTCAGCAAAGAGGCAAGTACTACTGCTCCTGGCACACAAAGGGACAAGTGTCCCATGGAACTGAACTTCTCCAAGGGGACAACACAAGGACAATTTGAAATGGCACTTGTGGAGTCAAACCAGCCTCTTTCCTCTGATTTAAAGAGGGCTTGCTTGATTTCTCCCAAAACACACAATAGAAACAACTTCAAACATTACTGGAAAAAAGTGTTAGGATGAAACAGGAAATGGATTGTGGAAGTCAGTCCTTGGAGCTGAAGTTTCAAGGGTAATGCTTTTCACTGCGAGATGACTCACAGCTGAGACCAAGGTTGCTGTTCCACAAAGGGACTGCACAGACCGACTAGTCCCATGTGTCCAGAAACTCGAGGCAACTCTTGGAAAAGTACAATGATCTTTACCAAATCTCTGTTTGGAGCATGTACCTTGTTACACAAGTAGAGCACATGTCTCAGACTACAAATGCCTCTACCCTGACCTTCTTGCCTAGATGTCCTTTCAAATCTTCATCTCGTGTCAGGGTCCCCAAGGACAAGTGGTGTTTCTTGCAGCTGGCACCCAGGGCAGTCACTACAGCTCTACTGGGGCCACACTCAGAAAAGGCAGTGTCCAGCTGAAGTAAGACCTCCTCCCCTCCCGGCCTTCTGGACCTCACGAGGCCATGCAGCACATGGCCCTGTACAGCCAGGCTCTTACCTGCCCTTTCAGACACTGGCCTCATGGTGTGACTGGTCAGGTGCTGTGACTGGAGTTCTAAAACTACAGGTCTAACTGGAGCCCAGATGTCTTCCCATTACCCAGTGCTGCCCACATTAGTTGGGCAGCAATAAACAAATTCTGTAATCATTTAAAAAATATTTTTATTGAGGAAAGAAATTGTAATATCTTCACTTTGGCGTTTGTCTCTTTCTGGGGAGGGGAGGCATGTGCAAAACGGATTAAGATGTGTTATGTACGTGTACCAACTCTCCTTGGTGAATGTAATCATTATGTACTACAAATATGCATGATAAACATCTTCTGAAATGCAAGCAAAAGAAACATAGTCTCCATGATCTTGCATATTCCCAGGCAACAAAAAAGAAACGCAGTTGCGGTGAGGACAGGAGTTTGGCAAAAGGTCCTCCAGCGTGGGAAGCGGGAGCAGTCCCAGCTCAGTCTGTTTCCTCAGTGAAGGGACCCTCCCCTCGCAGCCCACTGAGGGTGCTTATGGAAACTCGATTAAGCATTGTCTATTTCTTTCTTTTACTTCAAAAGTGCTGGAGAGATTAAACACAAAAACTTGTTAGGGCAAAGTTAGGATTACAAATTAAAGCATAAAAAAGTCAGTAAATGCAAATGCCAATGTTCTAATTGTAACATTAACTTAAAAACATTTCACATCCTGGTTGCATTGACTGTATGCTTAAAAGGCCTAATTAGAAAGTAAGCTATTATAGGCCATATAGATGAATACTTTTATTATGAGTGTCCTTTTTTCTTGTAGCTTTACACCTTCAAGTAGGAAGCACCTTGCAAGCAGGGTTCCCTGTCCAGCCGTCATGGGCTGTACTGACTGTCTGGTGTTGGTCTCACAGGAGCAGATGCTTCCAGGCGATGCTCACTGTGCCAGCCCTGAGACGGGGAGGGCAGCAGGATCAGGGCAGGTGTGGAGCCCACCGGGTACCGTAGGGCTGCTTGCACTGCGTAGCTGCTTGTCCATTCCCCGCAGGCGTGCTTCCCCATGGCCGCTTAGTCAGCTGTCCTTCTTCATGAAGAAAGACATTTCAAAACTATAGAAGATGAGTCATGAAAATTAGAACAGTAAATTAGAAAAATAAGCCTGAAGATTATACCTCAGAAAAGTCATCTATTTCTCTACCCTTATTTTTCCTTCTAGACCTTCTTTTGTTAATGTAATGCAAAGTTTTGTGTAAGGGAAAATGACACATGTATACCTTTTTCCAAATGGCAAACACCTACAGCTGTTACTGCTCTCTTGTTATTACCCTATCACTGGACCTTTCAAATATATCTTTGCTGTATTTTAAACAGTATGCTGTACTTCTACTTTGGAATTTTTTTCTGAAATGCTTTAAAAATTTAATATGTCTCCTTCTGTAGAAGTTTTTTTGCTTTCTTCAGAATAATTTAGATAAATCACAAAAAGCACATTCTTATCACAATAATAATTTAATGTATTAGTCAGATGATCAACAGCTCTAAAATTTTATTAAAAATACATATGCCGCTATCATCAATTTTTCTAAGACCCTTAGAATGTCCTTCATGTTTTAGTGATTTGTAATAATTAATACACTGAAAAATTGCTGAGATACTTAACCTTCAAGAAATAATGTGTCTCTTGGTGAGCACAGGTATGACAAAGCCCTGTGTGTCCTTACCCAACTGGGACATTACTGCAGTGACTGGTGCCAGTGTACACAGGAAACAGCAAGGGCAGTACAGGTGGGAATGAGACCTGTGCTGTCCAGCAGTGTTTGGGGGGACCCTCAACCTGTTCTGCTTTGGGGAACACTCCCCACCACGTCCCAGCTCCACTCCTCGAGCCCTAGGAATCTGGGAAGGACAAGCATAACTGACTTTCCAATGCCCTGAGACAGAGAATGACTAGTCTGTGTGGCACGTGGAGCCCTCTGTGTCTCCCTGGGGAGACTGACTGCCTCTCAGAGGCCCCTTGACCTTGGTAAGTCCTTCATTCTCATTGGCTTCAGTTATTTAATTTGCAAAATGAGCACTGTGGGATAATAAGATTTATTATTTTATGAGCAGACAACAGATAGGCCACTCTGAGATTCATAAACTTCTTGTGTTCACACCAAATAAGAGATTGCAAAGCGCGTTTATGTAAGAAATAAATGATGGCTCTCAGGGAAGGAGAGCTGAACAGAACAAGGAGAGATCAAGCGGGAATCAGACATGAATGGAGGTAGAGCCGAAAGCAGCAAACAGAATTAAGGAGCCTCACCCCAGTGCTGCAGCGTGGTAACCTCCTGGCCTTGGCTCACTCCCTAATTGCCCTCCCAGGAAGCAGCCAGACTCAGGTCTGGGACTTGTGTGCATCAGGTCTGGGGTGGGAGGCAGCAGGTTGGAAGCCAAACCAGAGTCCTGCCCTATGAGACTGGGGGGTTCATGGTTGAGAAAGTAAGGGGATTATTCCCCAGAACTGCTGGCCTGCAGCAGGATGTCAGGGTGCTGTGCAGTTCCCCATCAGAACAAGAGTCATGTTTTGCATCAGAAAATGAGGATGTCGTTAGAGAGCATTTCCCAGGCCCTCTTTTTTTTTTTACAAAGAGGAAGAGGGAACTCAAAAGAATTATGAGGCTCAGGGAGAATCAGGGTAATACAAGTCACTGATCTTTGCATCCTCCAAAGCATCAGGAGTCTCCCTAATTGTTTGTTGAACTGACAAACTGATGAGGGCTGGGAATGTGGTTCAGCAGTAAAGAACTTGCTGACCACCCATAAGGCCCTGAGTTAGAGTCCTAGCAGAAGAAAAAGAAAGGGAGAAAGTGAGGAAGGAAGGAAGGAAGGGAGGGAGGAAAGATGGAAGAAAGGAAAGAGGTAAGAGAGGAGATTATTAAACAAGACTGTAAGTACTGGTGGTTGTAAGTATTGCACAATTTCATCACTTCATTCCTGTGCTTAAATTGTCTCCCATTTTTCGGGTTCCTCTCTGCTGTGGTTTCAGTATGCTGAGTTTGCTGCTGTGACACTGTAGTACTGGGAGGTGGGGACTTTAAAGTGATTATGTCAAGAGAGCTGCATCCAGATAGTTGTTATGGAAGTGTTGAGCTTTCCCTCCCCTTTGGGGAGTGTTGAGCTTTCCCTCCTGCATACCCTCTTGCTTCCACTCTTTCTGAGCTCTCTGTGGACTGTCAGGCTTGTTCCTGATCCCAGCACAGCATCCCTGGCACAGGGATCTGATCCAGGCTGCATGAGAGGGAGCCGTACCCTTCATTCACGAGCCTGCATTCTCGTGCCACGAGGCCTGCATCGCAGCACAACGAGGCCCTCACCAGATGCAGCCCTTGATCCTGTACTTTCTAAAAATAAATTTTTGCAGGGCATGGTGGTGCTTGCCTGTAATCTCAGTACTTAGGAGGCTGAAGTGGGAGGATTACAGTGAGTTTACGTGAGGTCAGCCTGTGACTACATAATGCATTGTAAGTCACAGCTACATAGTGAGTTGAAAGTCTAAACTACATAACTGAGACCCTTGCTTAAAAAACAACCAAAACAATTCTTTATAAATTGTTTAATCTTGGTGTTTCTAATATGTCCCTCAAAAGTTTCATGAGTGTGGAAAGTGATTGATAGGGAAGGCACATTGATGAATTCATCCATTGATGAGTTCAGTAGCTAAGTAGGGTGTCAGGAGCCAGACTGTGAGCTGGAAAGGGAATGTTCTCATCCCTGGTTCCTCCCTGTGCTCTCTCTCTCTCTCTCTCTCTCTCTCTCTCTCTCTCTCTCTCTCTCCCTCTCTCTCTTCTGGATGCCCAGGTGAGCAGCTGTCCTCCACCAGATTCTTCTACCCTCTCATTTCTGCCTTGGAGCCAGTCTACTTTGGACTGAACTCACACTGTGAGTCCAGCAAACTTCCCTTCTTTTACATTGTGGGTGTCAAACGTTTTGTTCCAGTGATAGGAAAGATGACTAATACACTTGGGCAATTTATTTTATCAACAGAAAATGGACCAAGACACTGCTGTTGTCAGTGACCTGTGGCCCCAGACCTTCTGTATTCTACCATGTTAGCACCCAAAGGAATAGACAAGTGATCAGATACCTAAACTACATTGCTTATTAGCCAGATACAAAGCTGCAGTAGCATAAAGCAAAAATGATGTGTCAGTGACATTTTTTGGCATGACACAGCTATGAGACAACCCCACATCATGACCTGCAGGTGCCTATGGAGCAGTGATTTCCAGGACAGACAAAACCTTTTCTGAGTGAGAAAGTACCTGTTAACTTCTTCTTGGTCATGGAGAAAGCTGGGAGATTGACTGTGACATTTTAAACAGTTAAGGGGCTTCATAAGCCCGCAGACCTGAGTTCCAAGTCCAGACCTGTCACTTGAGTTAGACAAGACCTTCATGTTTCTGAGCCCCATTTACTCCCATGCTTCATGGGATGCCATGACCTGCACAGCTCTTGAGGTTTTTGGGGTGACAGACCACAAGAGGATGCAAAAAAAAGAAAAGACAAAAGCTGGTGTTAGGTGAAGCCCTTGCTCTCCAGATGAGAGGAAAGGAACTGACCCCTCACTTTAGGCGTGTTCATTTATACATTTAGCAACTTAATGTACATGATACCCCTATTGCAAAGTAATCTGTGTGTATGGCAACCTAAGGGCCTGATGCTTTGGGAGTGGAGTCACTTCTTTTGAGACTCCTCCTGGACAGTCTTTGTTCTTCAGCCAGTCTTTCAGCCAGCTGGCTGGCTCCTGCAGGTATGGTCAATTTTCGCCTTCAACAGCTCCCTACAGCAGGATGCACAGCAGACCACAGTGATCTCTGTGAAAGCCTTGTGGTCACTCCTACACCCAGCTTTGCCTCTGATATCCAGCAACTACTCCTGTCATCCAAATAAGGATAGTTTTCGCATGCTACCAATGTTTGTGTTGGCATTTTCTCCACACACAAAGGAAGACATGGTGGCTGCTAAGAATAGTTGTTTCCCTTTGAAGAAAAATGTTTTCCTAATTAGCTTTCCATGCAATACATAAGTACATGATCCATTTCAAATATGTTTGTGTCATGATTTATGTCTAAATGTTCCCCAAGAGCCTCATGTACTCATAGGCAGGGCTATGATGGAAAGCTTATTGACTTGCTTTGGGGTGATAGGTCCTAATCAGAAAAGGGATGTCTCTGTGGGGTGCAGCCTTGATGAGTGTAACTCTTTCTTCAGCTCTTTCCTCCATGGCTGCTTCCAGGCAGCCATGGCTTGAGCAGTTTTTCTTCTACCATGTCCCTCTGTCATGCTGTCCTGCTTGGAGCCAGTTGACCATGCAAGAAGTGAAATTTCTAAAAACTGTGAACCAAAATAAACCTTTTCTCCTGAAGTCATGGGTGTTCATAAATTTGGTTCCAGTGAGAGAAAAATAACTACAATAGATTTGAACACCAAAAAAGTGGGGTCATTGCTGTCAGTATTACCTGACCATAGTTTGAGAAAGGAGTTTGGAAAGGCTTGGAGATGTTCTCTAGAATGCCATAAGCCAAAATTAATAAGAGATTCTGGTCAGAACTCCGAAGACCAGAATGGTGATAAGTAGTTGAGAATGAGGACTTCAATGGCAGTTGAACTCCAGGCCATATGTATTATACTCTGACAGAAACCTTGTCTCTATTTTGCTCATGTCCTGAAACTTTGCAGGAGACTGAGATTAATGATGGTGGACTAATTGACCTGGTTGAGGAAATTTCAAGACAGCCTAGTATTTGCGATATAATATGGGTAATGTTAGGGGCTTTTAGCTACTTCTACTTGAGAATCAAGAGCAAATGGTGCAGAGAAGAATTTGGTTGCTAAAAAGATTAGTACTAAAAAGAAGCCAAGTACTTTATAATAGGACAAAAGGAAGGAGGCCTTTAAGGAGAAAATTCCCAGAATCAGCAAGACTCAGCCCTTCAACAGCTCAAAGGTAACAAAGTAAAATACTTTGTTTGAGAACAGGGGCCCAGAGCACCTTGCTCCAGAAAAGGATGATCTAGAGGGCAGTCGCCTAGGGAACCGATTTCACAGAGATCAATCATCTAGCCTTTCAGAGGTCACTGTAACCACAGTTTAAGCAGGCCTGGGGATAGCTCAAGATGGTCACTGAACTTCGCATCATCCACATGGTGCTGCTGTTACAGACATGCAAAATGCAAGAGTTACTGGGTTCCAGAGGCTTCCATCCAGACATCAGAAGCAGGGAGTATGACCCTAAGGATAGTGTGTAAAGCTGTAAGAGCAAAGCTGAAGTTGCAGTGGGGACCCAAAGATTTGAAGAAGCCAGGAACAGAGTATCTGAGGAAAGTCACAAACAGTGAGCAGGGCCAGCCCAAGAGGGAAGTTACGAAAGCTGCAGCCCCCGTCAGTGCCTTTGGTGCAGCGGCATCCAGGACGTTTAGAGCTTCACCACATCTAGCCCTTGATCCTTGACACAGGGCTCCAGGCTGTAATGTTGGCTTCTCTGGGTTCTGGTTTTGCTGTGGTCCTATTAGTTTGTATCCTCTTATTTCTCCATTTTGGAACAGGGAATTTTACCCTGTATCATGAATATTGACAGTGGTTAGCTTTTCCTTGATATTTACAAGGGCTCACAGCCAAGAGTTTACCTTACATCACAGAAGACACTTTGGACTTGGGCTTTTTAGCAATACTGAACTTGTTAGGCATTTGACAATTCTTTGACATGACTAAATGCATTTTGCATAAAAGGATGCGCATGAATCATTTTGGAGGCCAGAGGCAGGATGCTATGGTTTATATGTAGATGTCCTCCAAGAACCTCCTGCACTCACAGAAGGGGCTCACAGACAGTGGTTAGAACTGGTTAGCTTAAGAGAGCTGGTAGCTGATTTGCCATTAAGACATAGGGCCTGGTCAGAAGAGGTGGTCACTGGGGATGTGATCTGAAGGGGTTAGTCTCCCTCCTCTACTCCTTCCTTTGCTCTCTGCTTCCTGGATGCCATGCCAGAGCAGCTCTTTTGCATTATACCCACCATACCACTTCTGCCAGGAGCTGACCAGCCCTGCAAGGACTGAAAGTTCTAAAACATGAGCAAAAATAAACCTCCCCTCATTTAAATTGTGGGTATTGGATATTGTGTCTCAATAATGAGAAAATAACTAAGACAGCATGCTTCCTGTCACAAAATGTCCAGTGCACGGAAGAAGTCCTCTCACATGGAAGACGTTGCCACAGTGGGAAATTTGTGCTAAGTAAAATCAATTCACACTTGCTAACTGAAAAATGGCAGAAAACTTTCAAACTTTCCTATCTACAGAATTTTCAAAAGCAAAGAATGCCCTTTAATCATTGATTATAATCACCAAAGTGTATCGAATTAACTTATCCCTACTGACATTCCTTCCCAGGAATACATGTGTTTGTGGATACAAGTCAATGTGTGAGTGAACCTGTGTGAATTCCACAGGGAAGAGCAAGATGGCTGGTTTCATGAAGGTTGGAATTGGCTGGGGATGACGGCTCATGTCTGTTACCCACAACAGACTGGGACAGCAAGATTTCAAGTTCAAAGTCAGCCAAAGTAACTTTCTCAAAATGAAAAATAAAAAAATAAAAAAGGCCTTTTCTCAAAATGAAAAATAAAAAAGTGCTGAGGATCTAGTTCCATATAAAGGCCTTGGTTGAAGCCCTACTACCACACACACACACACACACACACACACACAAAATCTTCCTAGGGAATGTTTTCTACATATAATGGAGCCCAAAGTTGTGAAGAAATTTGGCTCCTTTGAAAAAATAAGCAACTTACAATAGGAACACACAGTTGTTAGACAAGCAAAATCACAGCAGCCTTTACCCACTGTGGAAAGCTGCATTTTTATTCCTTCCCTGTCAGCTCAGAGTCTGAGAGATAGTGAAATATAATCACAGGTGGCAAGGCACCCACCATGGTGGATATGGATCTTGCAGGCTGAGAGGACCTGAATGAATTGTAGCATTTGGCTGGGTTGTGCTCAATCACCTGGCCTGTGCTTATGAGGGATCAATGAACAGGAACTCATTATATCCTGACCAAAACTAGCCACAGGACGGGCATGCAGCTGGATGGGTGAGGCTAAATTATATATTGTTTTTACTGTTGTTTCATTTCACAAAACTGCAAAAGTCCAGGCAACATTTTGTCAGTAAAAAACAATAAAGAATATGAAAAGCCCATCTTCGCAGAACATTGGACATTGCAAAACAACCTACAGCTATTATCGGATATATCAAAACTGACAAGGAAAACTTTGGCTGTTGATTGGACCATATCTCACCTGGACAGCCTGCTCGTCCACCTCCATACTGCACAGGGCTACTCATCCCCCAGAACTGTAGGTGGGAGTTTATGAGCCTCCCTGAATTGGTGGTATTTGGATGATTGTAAAAAAAATAATTGGTGACATTGCAAAACTGGTCGTTAGATCTCAGGAGCAGAAGCATTGTCACTCCATGTGGAGCTGAAGGAAGAGCAGTGATCAGAAGCCACATTATTTTTGTTCTCAAAGTTTTAGAAAGCCACTGTTGCATCATAAATGATCGTTAGTGCATTTGTTACTCTCCCTCTTACTTTAATCTTTAGATCATTAAAAAATGTTTTTTTCCTCAAAAAGAGGAAAAGTGTTCCTGTATCTTCCATGAATGTGTCATTTCTACCTGTATGGTATGAATTCTGTGTTTTATTTTCATCTTATATCTTTCTAATATTGTACATGTGTGTACATCTTTCTAAGAATTGTATATGTGTGTAAACTGTAGGCAAATCAGATCACAAAGAAATAACTAGAAATATTGCTTTTTTCCTGAGTTTATTAAAATAGGAGAAAAATGCACAAAAGCCAGATAGGGGTCAGATCCTCAGCCACAGATGTGCAAAGAAGCCCCCCTGTGCACCGAGACACCCTGGAATTCCCATCAGCACACCTAAATAGTGGCAGCCTGGGACCTTCCCTGGTATTATACCGCTGCACATCTGCTTCTAGGTTTCCAAGAGACTGTATTTAAAGCTTAAAGGTTTGGTATTAAGGGAAATAATTAACATGTTTCTTGGCACCTGGCCCACAGGGACAGAATACCACCTGAAAATGACAAACTCTCTCAGTATCTTATGTGTTCATGAGTGATTCCTGGAGTGATTCAGAATGATTAGGACAATATGCCCTTCCCCAAAAGATAGCAGAGTTGGGAGGGCAGGCAGGACCGGAGGCACATGGGAAACTTGCTCAAGGGCACTGAAGGTCAAGTCAGTAGTCTAGTCTTACACTGAGGACGGCCTACTGTTCTTTTCTTTCATAAAACATGTATACTGGCTCCTTGATAAAGACATTGAAGATACTCATCTAATCCTAAAACCTGCAAAAATTTGTTCTGAAAAGCATCTAATCACACTTCAAGTACTTTACGAAAGTGTTCAGACTAAAGTACTAAATTATTCCCATATTTTGCCTGTCTTACTAGTAAAAAATAAAGTTACCAGATTTATCAGAAGTCAAGTTAGTCTTCATTTTTGTTGATTATACAGAGAAACTCATCATCATTAGATCTGAAATTTCTCAAAATAAACTAGAAATAGTGTGAGCAACAACATGGGTGTTAATTTTTATTACTTTTTTTCTCTTTCATAGAATATATATTTATGATAGGTGTCCTTCTGATATTAGCATTACACATTTTAGAGCTGATGTAGTCTTCTATGTTTCTGTGTTTAGATTTATGGACTTCTTTATTGTGTTTTACATTTAGGAAAAACTCTAGAATATATTCAGAGGAGTAACTGTTCACCCAACATGAGATGGATTCCCTACTTAGACGTTTCTGCCAATAAAAATCTATTTTAGGAAATAGCATAATAATTCCCCCTCAGAAGATATTTGCAGAGCGTTAGTACATGGACATGCTTCCCCTCCTCGCACCACCATCAAGATTTTTGTTATTTTTAAACAAGGTGCACTGTGGAATCTGCAGCTTCTCCCTTCTTGCAGGTGGCCAATGCAGTGGACTCCAATCTGACCCATGGTGTTAGGTGTTTCTATTGCAATTAGCCTTCTGCTTTCTCCATGCCGGGTGGAAAAGTGACAGGGAGCTAAAATCCTCCAGGAGCATGGTTGGGCGGCAGTGAGTGATTGAATGATCTCATTTCAGGCTTTTTGTTAGACAACAGGCAGCGCTGTATGAAGATTGATACAGAAGTGCTGGGCTCGGCTGGCTGGACCATCAAATGGATTGATATGATACTCCGCCAGTGGATGAAGACAAAGTAACTGTTATCATACTCAATGCAGGGGCTTGTCAGGGGCAGAAAATCACTCCATGTCTCTGATTATGGGAGCGTTTCATGACTGTCATGCGAATTTAGTAGCACGATGTAACCAGCAGGCTGCTAGACCCCAAACTCTTTATTTGTGATAAAAGTAAAGAGCTTTTGCCAACCTGACCCAGATAACCCCGACAAAGGTGGTTCCTAGTTTGGGGAGGATCCCAGATAAAAGTGAGAAATCCAGGCCACATAAAAGTCTTGTGTCTAATTTCATAGCAGAGGGCTAGTGGATCCCACTGGTAAGGACCTCTGCATGGCCAAGCTCTGCAAGGTGCATTTGCTGCATAAGAAAGAAACCAGGATCAGCATAATAACTGAGGCAGAGAAACAGCATATATTCTGAGAAATGAGCATGATTTATTGATGTTTATATCATTCACTCTTTATACACACTGGAACAGATATTAGTGTTCTTCCTATCCTCTGATGGGGAAACTGAGGCTCGTACTAATCAACTGACACAACCTGAGTAACACATGTTGCTTATGGTACTGACTGAACATGGGAAGAAAGTTACTGTGTATGGAGCTACCCTGTGCCAAGGGCCACATCACCCAGACCACACAGCCCATTCTTAGCAAGAGGGAACATTTTCCTACTGTCTTTCTTCTGCCCCTTTTGAAGTATAAATATTTCCAGGAGAATAGGCACACATGAAACATGTCACATCACAGTGGACTTGCCAGACTGGACAAAACAGACATTGCAGATATTATATAACATTTCTATTATAGGTACTATAAAATCACAACGACCAATACATCAACAGTGCTTCTCTGTTTCAAGCAAGTCTGGGTGAGCCAAAGCACACTCTCCATGAACTACCAGACCACAAGTGTCCCAAGGCCCAGCACTCCTGGTTGAGTCAATTCCCGTCACTTTCTAAAACAATGTCTAGAACATGGACAGCACACAACCGGAGGACAACCTGAAAAGCAGACAGAAAGGAGCTGCTGTGTCTTCCAGGAGTAAAGGAAACTGCTGAAATTAGGTTTATGAGATACAATATCTGTAAAAAACAGAAATATTACTAAGTTCTCCCCATGCAGAATGCAAATCAGAGGGGTAGGAAAAGAAGCAGAGTCGCCCGTGAGAATGTCCAGTGCTGATATGGACTCAGATGGAGAAGGAGTGGCCTTTCCATCAGCTCTAGTGGTATCAGCACTGGTGAGGGATCAGATGGGAATGAATGGAAGAGAAATCTGAGGGCAAGTGTCAGGCCAACCAGAATGTTGTTGGGGATGTCTTTGGCTCACAGGAATAGAGTGACCCACTGGTCAGACCAATGGACCAATGGTCAGATCCAAGAGTTCACTTTTGATCAGACTCAATCTGTGGTGCCTGAGAACCTCTCAGAAAAGCCCAAGGCCAGAAGGAAAGGAGCCCACTGTGTCTGTTAGGATTCGCTCTCAAGTAGATGACACTAAAGCCAGGAAGAAAAGTACAGAGAGATAGAGACGCAGATCCAGACTAAGCCAGAGAGTAAAGCAATCCTCAAGGTTGGACATCATTTTATTGCTCTTCAGAGATTTTTAGAGATACACTAAAATTCCCTGGAAGGGAAGCAGGGTGCATTCTTAAGGAGATTTTGCATGGCCCGGCCACACCAGTCAGCTCAATATGCCGTGAAGCAAGGTGGAAATACCTGGAAAGACCCAGGTGAGCCAAGACCATATGAGTTGTCAGGAGACCAGAAGCAAAGATCCTCTTTCTATGCCACCCTGGAAGGAAGTGGCCCATGCAGGTAGAGTGAAGAAAAGCAGGTACTAGGTTTAAGGATATAATTATTATTCATCACAGTAGACCATTCTCCTTTCTCCTAAGACTGGGACACCTATCTGCAAGAGGACAATGTCATGCAATTTGAATCTCAAATGCCCATGGCTACCCCTTTTCACAGGAAATCCTCAGTAACTGTTTGTTTTATGAAAGGTTAAATGAATGAAATTTTTCGGTCCCATATTGCTACAAGTTAGATCCTTTCCAAGCTTAATGGCTTAAAACCATAGCCTATGATTCTGCAATTTCACAGGGCTCACAGGTCTAGCTGGTCACTGCCCAATGGTGTGTAAGCTGGAGCTGCCCATCTGCTGCCAAGGGTGTGATTCTAAGATGGTGTGTGCTCAGGCTTGGAAAGCTGGTGTTGATTGTGGTTGGCTGTTAACCTGGGTCTTTCTTCCCATGGACCTCCTGACCCTGCTCCTTGGGACTTGTCATACTATACTTCATGTGTTTCAAGAAAGGAAGAGAGGTCATTTGTCCCCCTTAGCTGTTTGTAGCTTATGCAGTGTCTGTCACTGCACAGAGCTAATATTTATCCTCTCACTGACTTTATTCTGATTTCCAGACACTGGTGATAGTGGACAGGCTACACATCCCAGGATGGCATCAAGGGACTTCTCTCCTATCTCTCCACAAATTTTCACTCAGCACCTCTTCCTAGGAATAGGATTATTTACCTGCTCATTGCCCAAAGACAAAAAGCTAGTAGAACTGATGAAGACCTAAGCTTCTTATTATTAAAATAGCTAATGACTTTTCCTCATTATTATTTTTTCAGAGTAAAAAGGACCCTAGACCCTCAGGATATCAGAAATCCCAATATAAACAAGTTCAATTTTCTTCCATCTTAAAAATTCAACAAAAAAAGTGAAAGGGAAGGAAATTGCTCTAAAGGCTGTAATGGTATGTACAGTGTGTAAATGGATGACCATATTACTGAGCTTTTTTTAGATCACTGAACAGAAGAGTTTGTACTGTCAATGTCTGAGTGTCTAACCACATTTTTTGCTTAGATTTTGTAACTCGAATAATTATTGGCAAGTTGACAAGATGTAATGTATTAATTAGCAACTTTATGATGTTAATTTTTTTGAACTCTGTATTCTACTTTTCTTCTTGTTTTTTCTATTTTGTCTTTTTAAAATTTTCTTTTCTTTCTTTCTTAAAAAAATTCAACAGAACAAAATAAAGCAAAATGTTTTGCTATTCTACATTCCCATCTATGTATAAACTATCTCCTTTGTAAAGGTTAATTTTATGTGTCAACTTAACAGAGTTAAAGGATACCAGAGAGCTAACAGTAACAATGATAAAACATTATTTCTAAGTGTGTCTTTGAGGAAATTTGGGGGAGACTGGCATTAGGATTAGGAGACCAAGTAAAGGAGATCCACACTCATCAGTATGATGGGCACATGTAACCCACTGAGAGTCCAGGCAGAAGGAAAAGGTAGAGGAAGCATAATTCTCTTTTGCTCACTGCCTTCTTAATCTGGGACATCCAACTTCTCTTGCCCTCAAGTACCTTAGCTCCCAGTTCTCAGATGGTCAGTGTCCTCCAGCTATGCTACCAGCTTCCTGCTTTTCCACCTGAAGAGGGCAACTTCAGGGCTGCAGAGCCTCCATAATCCTGTGGGTCAGTTCCCATATGGTATCCTTGTCTTTCAGTCTCTGAACCCCTGGTGCTTCCATTTCTTGAGAAAACCCAGAGAGACACTTTTTTTTCACACCATGGTGAGAGAAAACTCTTCTCGAAGTGCATGCTTTGCTGCCCAGTGGCTCCCCACTACTCAGGGGCTGAACCCCTAGATCTCCTATTTCACTCCTCTGACTGACTGCTCCAGGAAACACCAACAGTGTCCTTCTCACTGTTGCTATAATGACATTTTAAGACCTAACCATTCTGAAAGGAAGAATGAAAAAGGAGTAGACTTGGAAAGCTAAAGAGCTAATTTTGGGTCCTGAGTCTACAATTCTCTACCTACTTAGCCACAAACTTTTTATTCCTGTCTTCAAACCATGACTACTTTCACCTATCAGACAATTACTTCAGTTATCCTCTCGTACATGCATTAGTGATAAGTGGAAATGCCAGTGTTCATCTTTTATTTTGTGATTCTTTTCTTCTTTCACTACCCCCGCCTCCAGAAGTGAGGATGCCGTGCTTTGACACATAAGATGCAGGCAGAAGTGACACTGTCACTTGCAGCCAGACACTTCTGAAAGCCAGTGCAGGATCCTCCAGGTCATTGTCCCTTTACTGAAGGGACAGCATGTGTTGAGACAATTGAAGGACTGAAGGAGTCTCAACACTCAGTCCTGCACAGATCTGCATGAAACTCCGCAGGCATAAAAATAAACTTTTGTTGCTTAAGCAGCTGTGATTTGGGTAATTGTTTCAATTATGGAAGAAATTAGCCTATCCTAAAAATTAGTGAGACTTAAGGAAGTGAGGTAATTGATAGTGCTTTCTATATAATGCATTTATTAGCTGCCATACAGTAAGTCTTTAAATGTAGTTAACTGATTAACTGGTTGAAATAGTACTCTAAGATGATTCAATGCTGTTAGCATAGAAGGAGAGACTATCACTTTATTTTTATGATTTCCATTTCATCCTTCTTTACTGCCAATCCAGACCCCTGTAAGTTAATAAACACCTCAGAACAGGGTGTAGAATACCCAACTGTGTGGCTTTCCATGTCCTCATAATTACCTCCAGGCTCTGCAGGTTTCTCAGGCTATCAAGGAGGGTTTCTCTGTCCTTGCTGCATCCTATTGGTTGGCACTTGGTGCACAAGGGTCACCAAAAGTGGTGTCTGCAGGCCTTGCTGTGATGGTTCCCTTTCCCTACAGACGTCCCTCACTCCAGGCCAGACCCCTCTCTCCCTCTCTCAAGCTGTGACCTTGAAGCCCCACTACCTTGACTCTCCGCATCCCAACCTCCTTGACCCCCCGAGGGTGTTTTAGAGTAAGAAATTCACGCAGAGAAGGGAACATGAAGAGAAGGAATGACAAGGGCAAGGAGGGGGAGGAAGGGGTAAAGGAAGCATATCTGTCAAAATTTCACCAGTTCTACAGCAGAAGTTATGTCAAGTTGATCCTCAGATGGAAACCACACTTCACATGTACATAGATGTACATGACATTATGCTGCTTATGGGCACACCCTTTTTAACAAAGATAGACTAACATTTATCAGTGCTAAATTTGGCAACCAAACAGTGCCCGGGATGAGCAAAGTCATTACTGAGGCAGACCACAGACAGCACACAGCTTCCTACAGTCGTGAAGTGTGCAGGCTTTCCTCCGGGATCTACTGCTGTGCTTTTCCTAACAGTGCATGGACTTGGGATGCTTTCAGTGTATCTTAGAAGTCAATATTCAGCTGTCAGGACTGCTTGGAAAGTCAAAGCCAAAATGTGTTCACCAGTGATGACATATTTGAAGTTGAAAGGCAGCATCCGTGAGCAATGACATTTGTATTCCTAACTCAGTGTCATGGGAAAGATTTGTGACTTATGAGGCCCAGAAGTGCCAGCTGGGCATTAGAGTACAGACAGACTGCTTCACCTGACTACCTCTAAATAGCTGGTATTTCATATTGCTTTTTAAATAAGTTGGAGCCACCTTAGCAATCACTCTACACCTGCCCACACCGGTCAGGGCCTTGGAAGGGTCTGATCAACTTCACCAGTAAGAAGCCTCTCTCTTGGCCACACTCATCCAGGTGGGAACCTGTTAAACCCAGGACCCTGGGCAGCCAGTGGTAGCTCCTACTTGATTCTGGGATACACAAAACCTGGTTCTATCATTTTGAAATACACTGATTTTTAAATGTAAGCAAAATGTAAAAGTTCCTTGAAAAATATTGAGGAGGTAAGGTGTGCCTTTTGTTCATGGTTAGTTATCTCAACAAATTGAAAATGAGACATTGAAGCACAGTTATAACCTTTTCTCAAAATTGAATATAAATTTCCAGCTGCCAATTGAAACATACAGAGGAATTTAATTCCATGTGGTGGTATTTCAGTTTAAACCCACATACCCAAAGCATTCTTCACATTGAATATTTGAAGAACATAATAATGATATTAATAAACTCTTCAAGATAAGGAGAGACTTCCTAATCATTGGGAAATTATTCTCTAATTCTTGACAAAGACAGCGCCCCACCGGTGCTGGGGTAGGGCTGTAGGTGCTCGCTGAGCCGGCGTGGATCCAGCTGGCATTGTCAGCCCTCATCCCCGCTTGGACACTTTTGGGGGGAACGTACTGAGAAGACACAGCATTTAATTTGGGTCTACTATGTCACCTCATAAATTATTTGTTAGACTACTACCACTTTAAAGGGATACAAAAGACCCAATTTGCCTTTCATTTTTAGCAGTGTTTTCATTATACAATCTAGTCTGACCCTGGGAGTTCGGTTGCACACATTCATTAATATTTGCAAAAACACTGCTTTGTCCCTATGTGATGATAATGAACTTCTTCCCACACAGGACGGCAGTGACAATAATACTGATGACTGCCTCTTTGGATATTTTCCAGAATCAGGCTTGTTTCATAGAACCCACAGAGTACAATAAATATTTGCAAATATTTGTTCTCTTTTGAGAAAAAATGAGGTCTGTTCTTTGAGCAAAACAGGTCAGTCTGAGTTTAAACAGTGAGGGTCAATTATCTGTGGGGCTGCACATCAGGGATACACACTTAAAGCATCCTTTCCAGTGTGAACACATAGGCTTTAGGACCGTTCTTGCAAGCATCGCCATGGAAAATCTTCACTTTCGGTGCCCCATCCTGTGGACTCATGCCATATGGAGGTCCCTCACTCTTCAGGAACCCTACTGACCCAACCAAAGCCTTTATTCAGTGAGAGACTGACTCACAAAGCTGACCATCACTGCTGGGGGGGTTGAGGCACTTCTGCAAAGTGAGCTCCAAAGGAGCAAGGCCTCTGCTCTGCCCTTACTGAAGCTCTCGTGTTGGATAGTGACACCACACCCTGCCAAAACCCAACCACTCTCCCCTTTATGAAAACATGCAAAGAAATCCCCAGTCTGGATGGAGATAGAATGCAATGAGGGGGCTCCCCACATGCCTCAGGGCTCCCTCACACCTCCCCAGGAGAAAGCACACCCAGAACTAAGGTCTACCGTGCTCACCTGAGCAACCATTGCTTACTCATGAAGGAAATCCCAAGACCCCAATTTCTACAAATTGTTAAAACTTGGCAATAGTTCAATACAATATTTTAGGGTAAATACTACTAAAAGGAATAAAAATAATACTTATGCATGGGGATATGAAACATATCATAGGACTAACAATCCAGAGGCTCGAGTCACACCATGTCCTCCCCTCAATCAGTGGGCAGTCTCGTGTGCTGCCCATGCTGTCCAATGGAGCCATATAATCTTCCTTCAAAAATATCACCATCGAGGGGTCTGTCATCATCAGACCCGGACCACAGGAAGCAAGGCAATTGTTCCCAACACACACTGGCTAGGAACGAATTTCAGATTAGAAAACACAAAACTAAAATAAGAAATAATGGTACAAAGTAGCATTTTTGGTGAGCTATGTCCCTGGCATTCCTTGGCCTGGTACTGGGGCACTCTACTGTCCCCACCTGCAGGCCTCTCTTACTGTACCTCCAACCTGCTTGTGGCCCTGTAAGCCATGGCCCACATTGGGCTGGCTCGAAGCAAGCACGACCAAAGACCCAGGCATGACTCACTTGTCTTATGGACCACCCAGGGCATCCCTGCCTCCAAGCTCCTCACACCACGAGGTTCACAGAGCCACATGGAAATATTATTAGTCTCACTAAAAACATGCATCTCGAACTTCTTGTTGAAAAACATATCTCAAAAAGCTGCAGTGACTTACCAGCAAGCTAGTAGCTAATTGTTGCTCCAAGTGCCAGCCTCAGGGAAGTCACTTGTGTTTACATCCAGACTTCCAAGCAAAGAATGTTTGGCATCAGGACATTTAGGTTCCCTCAGTAGTTCTGCCACACCAGAAGGTGCTTCCTAAAAGTCATCACCAAGAACTCCCATTGGCATTGGGAGCTGAAGGCATCTTAAGACTCACAAAGGAGCCAAACAAGGACCTAAACTGCACTGCCACGTGGAGGACACCTGTCATATATGTCAGGCACAAGCTGGGACACCAGCAGAAGAGAGCAGCTTTGAGTAAATGCTACCATCACTTTATCCAAAGAAACTCTGAAGAGAAATCTCTCATTTTCCAGCAAGATCAGAGAAAAGAGCAAATATAAACAACCGTAACTCATATCAAATTTGTATTACTCTGCACAAAAACCCTAGTTTTCTCCTTCACAGTGGTTGTTGGCTGTGCAACATCTTCCCGTTGGACTGCATACTCACGGAATCTAGTTTCGGTGCATCTTGGGAACTGACATGGGTGATTTGTGATCCCTCTGCTGGCTGACTTTGTCTTAGCAGAGCACAGACATTCTTAAATAGGTATAAGCCAAGCTTTGGTTTGGGTTAATTTTATTAAGTCCAGAGTGGGAAATAGGCAGTATTATTCATGCATCAGAATAGTATAAAGTAGCTGGGCTTCCAGGCCATGCAGTACTGAATCCTAAGCTTTTGTTCATAAGAGGCATTGTGTTTGATTGGATGGAAGTGGGGTAAACAACGCCAAGTGATGACTAAGAAGAAACATGCTCAAGTCTAAAAAAACCAGAACTTCTGTTTATCTAAGACATAGAAGAGGGCAGATTTCGAGGTTTTCTCAACCATTTGTCATTTGTTGAAAAGTCTGGGAGAAGCCTGGGCTCTAAAACAGAGGATTTAATATCTCTGAGAAAACTCAGCTCATGTCTTCCCATTTTTTGATACCTGGTGTCATAAGTGTAATTACAAAGCTTAACATGTCTAAAAGAATCGATGCATAAAACCATGTATGAGGGAATAGGTCAAGACAAAACTATACTTCTCAACAACTTGGTTGCTACAGGTCGAGTTGTTTCTCCCGAAATGAGTTGTTGAAGTCTGAGCTCAACACTTAAAAGTGTGCCTTATTTTAAAATGGGATTTTCGAAGATGCAGTCAAGTTAAAGTCAAGTCAGACTTGGCCAGGTATGGTGGTGCACGCCTGTAATCTCAGTACTCTGGATCTGAGGCAGGAGGATCTCTGTGAATTTGAGGCCACCCTGGGCTCAAGACAAAAATTCAAGGCCATCAAGAAAGTCAGACTGGATTAAGGTGATGGCCCTAACCCTAATGAAAGATCCTTACGTGGAGGAAATTTAGACAGACAGACACACACACACACACACACACACACACACACATGCACACACACGAGAGGAGAAGCCCATGGCAGAGAGGCTGGAGCGGCTCGGCCACATGCTGAGCTTGGGCTTTTAGCCTCCAGAACTGCGCAGGAACGAATCCCTGAAGCGCAAAGCCATCCAGTTTGAGGTGTAACAGAAGCCCTGGCCCGGATCAAGTGAATGACCTCATCATTCTGCCACTATGAAAGCTGCTCTGGGATGTCCTGTGTTCTTTGTAAGAGATCTCTGTGCCTATTTCACAGACAATGTGGCCAGCCACAACTCACATCCATGTCTAGACTTTTGTTCTCCCATCTCAGTTCCAACCAGGCCAGGCTCACTCGGCTTCTGAGGTCAGACGCAGTTGGGCACAGTCACAGAACCAGTCCCTGTGTCAAGTCTGAGATTTTCAGGCAGAGGTTTATCAATGATGAGGCAATTCTGAGCAGAAGCGAAATGGCCTCCTCTGTTCATTTCTCCCTTTTTCTTGAATGACATGGACAGGAAATCTGCTGCATCCTAGGCCAGGAGAAGAGGGCAGCAGCAACTCTCCACTTCTGCAGTATTCATAATTCTTATATGTTGGGGGACGGGGCCCCTCAGTCTCTCCTCTGTGCGTCTCTTGGTCAAGATGACCACCAAGTCATGACCCTAAAACATACAGCTGCTGCACTTTCCTATTTAAAACAGAAAAAGGTAAGAGCAGTCTGCAGCAAAGGAAATGCTCAGCAGCTGTCTTCCATGGAAGCAACTGACCATCCGTCTCTCCTTTTAAGGCTTGTCAAGGCTGGTTGGCTCCACAATGATTTGACACACAGAATCGCTCCCCCTTGCCCACTGAGCATGAGTGATGGCCAGGTACAGCACAGAGCGCAGGCCGAGACTCTGGCCAGAAGCCTGGCCAGCTGGGGCCCTTAAAATAAAGATGAAAAGCAAGAAAAGAGCTGTTTTTAAAATAATGGAGCTCCCTGGGAAAAATATACTTCATGATCTGCTTTGTGGGAAGTATTTATTCCCTCTGTTTGTGAGAGCACTTTATCACGTCCAGAGCCTTTCTCCCCACTAAAACGAAACCTCAAAATCTATACCAAGGAAAAAGCTGACTGAAATGATCTCTCTCTCTCTCTCTTTCATTCTATGTATATATTTGTTTATATATATCTCGGTTTCAGTTTTTCCTAGGTGCTATATTTCTATATATATAGAGAAAGAATATATATATATTCTTATATGTATACATGTGTGTATAAACATATAACAGCAAATATATATGCAAATATAAGGGGCTATACATTACAGGATATACAGGGAGAAAAAATATTTTTATATATTCTAAGACAGAAAGATTAGAGAGAGAGAGAGAGAATGGTCTATGCATTTTCCTTTCTTCCATGTCCATGTGAAACTCAAATTGATAAGGATACAAATATTCACCTGAGTCTGAAGTCATGGACTTGGAGCAGATCCCTGCCCTGTGTTTAGTTCTGACATCCATAAAGACACTCTGGACAGCACTGGAATGTTCATATGCCAGCATCCCCTAGTAGTGACAGGAGGTGGAAGCCCGGAGCCTGTCATGTGACAGGTGGAGGCAGGGGCGGGGTCACATGTATCGATTGCCTGCTAGTCTGGACACAAGGGAGGGTTACTGCTCCCTCCTCTAAACATAAGGAATCCAAGGGTCACAGAGGTTCCAGCTCCTGCCTGAGTTCACACTAATCTACCCAACACTCTAAGAGCAGATGAGAAGCTTATGACATGCAAGATCCCAGGTGTGGGTGAGAAGTAGTTGGCAGCTTACATATTATCCTGCAGGTCAGGGAAGGTGAGGAGTCCTGCTCAGATGCCAATGCCAGCTCCAGCTTCTCCCAAACAAGTGTGGAGCATTAATGCCTCCTTACATTATCTCATTCACATGCCAAATTGGATGGCAGAAAGTTCAAACTGTCATGCTGGGGAAGGACTTGCACAGTACCAACAGGGGCTGCATTCTGCACACTTGTGCACCTGCACACAGACATGTGCATCTGGAAAGAAGAGTAAATTCCTTCAGGAATGCACAGAGAGCAACCTCAGCTTGTCCTGAAGCTCCTAGCTATGTTTTAAACTTCATTGCCATGTTAGGGTGCCCGCTGTGTCAGGGCTCTGGGTTGTAGACTCCTGTACTCTAAGTCATGTACAATTTGTCTCAAAGTGACTGGCAGTAGCTAATATGGTCTAGAAAAGGCCCAAGGCGTTCATGGTCCTAGGAGTGTCCTTCACACCCCTGTCCACGTAGCATGAACTGAGAAGTGTCCCCAAACCCATGCCACTGCCACACTGCTTGAGGAAACCCTACAACAACAAACAGTGTTGCTCACAGTGGGATTCAAGGAGGGCAGCTGAATGATTTCGTCCAGAGAAGGGCACAGGGATGCCCTGCCACAAAGGTTTCAGCAGTTATTTAAAGCTTCGTGTCCTCATGGCCTTGACCACCACTCCTCAGCTCTACCCCACCATAGTGCACAGTGGCCACTGAGCACCAGACCAGTTCAAGGCCAGAACGTTATTCATGGGCACTGCATCTGAGCCCAAGTAACTGCTATACGCCATGAGATGGTTTTCTTCCTCTGCACACTATAACGGCCAAAACCTGCAAACATCGTTCTTGACTGGAACACAAGTGGTAACTGGATTTGGCTCACAGCTGGTAGATCTAGGTCACCAGTCTGCTTGCCACCGGTAAGGAAGCTGAAAAAGAGATTTTCTAAAGTGGACCTTAAAGAAGCAGCATGATTCATAGGACCACAAAGTTCAAGGACTCAAAATTCCTCATTCACTGAAATACTATTTTTTAAATGCTGGAGGAAAAATAAAGTATAAAAGTTTGCCTCACTGGCATGAAAACCCTTCCTCTGCTCCAACTTGTAATGAACTTCATTCTCACAATACAGTTTTACAACAAGGTGTGTGTGAGTGTGTGTGAGAGAGAGAGAGAGAAAGACAGAGACAGAGACAGAGAGACACAGAGACAGTGTGTAAAGGCTTACCGGAGCTCATACCCAGGGCTCCTTTCCTGGGCTCCAGCCCCCTGGAGGTGGGAGAGGAGAAGACAGCTGAGCGAATGACTGCTTGCACTTCCAAATCACTTCTTTGGGGGGGGGGGGCATAAAAGTGCCACCCTGTCAATCACGCACATGTGTTATAATGTTGACTCTCCACAGCTTGAAAATTATTAAAATTATGTGACAAGGTGTGGCACCCAAGGAGCAATGTAAATAAATACTGAATTTCAATGTCAGGGTGAAGCCACTTGATCTAATACTAACACTTCTGCTACAGAAACATGATAAAAATTGAATTCACTACTGCACGTTTGTATTCAATACAGGTATGATTTACAGCACACTAATGTATGCCAGACCCTCTTTACCCTCTTATTTGATAACTTCCTATGCAACAGTGTGGACTAAACATATGTGTCTCTGTCATGTAGATGATAGAACAAAGGCTTGGATATGTTAGATGAGTTAGCTAAAGCCACACAACTATCAGTCAATGGATCTGGGAACCAAATTCAATTCTATCACTGAAGTACATAACTTCTACATGCATTAATTCATATTTCATATCTGAGACTTGCAGAACTTTTCCAATCAGCACCCCTATCCTCACTAGCAAAATTTTAAAATGTGTCATTGGACTTTGAGTAAGCATAGTCATTTGCTTAGTTACTTTTCTCTCATTGCTGAGACAAAATACCGAACACCCACAGTTAAAAGGGGAAAAGTTTATTTAGCTCACAGTTTGTAAAGGCTTCAGTCTGTAATCAGCTGTCCCCAAAGCAGGGTGGCACCTGGCAAAGGAGTAGTGTTTCACAGTGGTAGAAGACAGCAACAAAAGGGAAAGACAGCCTTTTTCTGTCTCTTGTACTGCATCCAGTCTACTGGAATTGTATCCACTTCATGGACAGATCCAGCAATCACACACCATCAATCTCAGCACCCTTAATCCCAGTACTGCAAATTCTAGATTCAGCCACCTAGGAAAAAGCCTTATGACCGCACAAGGCTTTGGGGGGACATCTAGACACAAACCATAACACTCATCTATCTCTTCAACCTCTAAACCCCATTTAAAACAGCAAGAAACATGTGAAAAGTCACTTACAAGCAAGCACACAGAGGACAGAGGAGCACAGAACTAAGAAGAGTCCCCCTGGGTGCTTCAGAAGGATACAGGAAGGGCACAGATGCAGGAAGATGGCACCTGGTGGTGCATGGAGGTTGTGATGGTTTATATCTGAACAGTCTCCCTGCACTCTCACATGTGTTGAAGGTGACTGGACAATGGGGACCCTGTGCCCAGCAGGGGAGTCAAGCAGTGCTGAGTTCAGCAGCTGAATGTGCTTTCAGGAGGTGGGACCTGGTTGGAGGTGGGTAACTGAGGGTGTGACCAAGAAGGGTGTAGCTCCTTCACCTTGCTTCGTAGTTACCGTGAGCTGAGGACCTTTTTCTTCTGTCATGTGCCTCTGCCCTCACATTTCTGTCGTGGAACTAGATGACCATGAGTGAAACCACGAGTCAAAATAAGTATTTCTTCCTCTAAGCTCTAGTGTCCAGTATTCTGCACCAGCACCCAAGGAGTGGGTGAGACAGGTAGGAATCCTTCCAAGACTCTGGAGAAGCCCCAGACCTGACTCCTATCACCCACATTCCTTCTTCAGATCCCACCGGTGTGAAGATCGAGGCTTCTGTGCCCTCAGTGATTGCTAGCTGTGTGTTGCTCTCACCTGCCTTTCAATGCTGAAAGCAACATGCTGGTCTTTCTGGATCCAAATTGCTACTGCCACTCTGCAACTTCTAAGGGTACAGGTGATCACACTGTGTCCGCTTGGCTGACCCAGAAGCATTTTCCCAAGTCACATTCCACAACTCAGTCACACCCATGAAGCCCTTTCCCCACAACGTGACATGTTCAGTCTCTGGGGATAAAAGTTCACACTGCGCATACATTCCAAGGAGAAAACTCTCTAAGTGCATTGAATAAACTTTCTCTGGAAATGCACTAAGCAGCTGAGCTATACCTTAGAACCAGCTCCACCTCTTCAATTTCAGAAGTTCCGGAGTATTCAAGAGAAGCTTGAAGACTTCTTGGTGCCTCCTTCACGATTTTCATAATTAAGGGATAAGAAGCATTCAGCAGGATTTGAGGAAGGACTGTCATAGAAGAAAGAAAATAATCAGAGAATTGCTCATTATCTTTGTTTAGAAAGACCTTGCCAAGTGTCCGAGCCATTAATGTAGAAGAAACAAGTGAAATTTAGATACAAAGCCAGTTTCTAAAAGTTTCCCAAAAAAGGAAGAATTAAGCAGATCATCACTAGATTTCTCTTCAAGAACAAAATTCTTTGGGTGGTTGCTTCTATCATTCTAGAAAGTTTGACTTGCAGCCTAGAATTCCATACCTACTTGGCTACCATGAGCATCTCGGGCAGAGAACCTCTCTGCACACATTGTTGTTCCAGCAAGTCTAGACCAGGCACCGAAGGAGGAGGATGAAATCCAGGCTCCCCGGGAAGGAGGAACCAGCTCCACATCAAAGGTCTGAAACTGGAAAGATCAATCTTACAGAGAGTGAGGAAGGGAAGGCAGGACTGAGGAAGACTCACAAGAACTGCTGATGTAAAAGGAGCAGGGACAGAGGCTGTGAAGAGAGCGGAAAACAAATCAGAAAAAAAGAAAGGCAGTTAACCTGAGCTGCCAGCTTCTCATACTCCAGAAGGGTTGGCTCCCTACATGTATGTGAACAAGGCCCTTGGAGTTGTGCAATCTGCCACCTAAACTGCTTCCCAAGAAACAATTCCAGGAAAACCAGAAGAGTTGATAATTGGATGCAGAAGTGGATGTCGCCTATGTGACTTCTCAGGGAAGAGTCCTCACGATCATCACACCACACATGCTGCCTACTGATTTTAGCTTTTAAATCCATACATCAGCAGATCTCCCAAAACATAAATGCCATAGAGGGAGGAAAGTAAATAAACGCTGTCAATTTTAGAACATAAAGACAAAAGCAGTGGAAGACAGGAGTTGGAGAGCAGGGAGGGCGAGGGACAAAGGGACAGTGGGCCTCAGTCCTTGGTTTTGCAGAGAGGCAGTCAGGGTCTGTAGTGACGAACAAGGAACAAGCAAAGACACACAGGACACCAAGTCACCCAGGAAGGGAGGGCACCACAGTGGAGCTGGGCACTGCACAAAGGGCCTCTCCCCGTCACTGCACAAGCAGGCGTCTGCACGGTAAAGAGAGGTCTGAGAGCAGCTGCAACGTGTTAAAACACTGATGCAAGACTCAGAGGGGTTTGCTTGCGAAGGGGATACATACAAAGGACGAGGGTGTGTGTTACGATGACCTGTGTATTAATGTAATCTACAAAGCCTGCCCAGATAGCACTGTGATATTGAATCACATATACACTTAGAAGCAAATAATTTTTATTGTGTATCCACATTAATAATAAAGTGAAAGTAAGCATGTGTTGGAATTTGCTTTTAATAACTTTTACAAAATCTAAATTATTTAGCTATGAAATACTGGGCACCAGCTGAAATACATTTCTTTCTCTTCCTCTTTCCTCGCATCTTCCCTGTTTCTTTCTTTCTACACACTACAACCACATGCATGCGTGCACACACACACACACACACACTCAGTCATACATAATATTTTTTAAGAAATCAGCAGTCATTAGCCGCATGAATTCAGTAAGGAAGTGTGAAACTGACAGCTCTCATTGTCACCCGAGGCAACACGCTGCAGACCTGCATTTGTAGATCTGCTTAACTTAACATATCAGATATTAGTGTCAAATGGAAATAAGGGCAGATAATTTTAGAGAGTTGTTATTACATGACATTCTAAATCATATGCTATGTTCTACAACACTCGAAGAAAGATAAAAATGAAAAATGAAGTTAATGAAAAGTTATTGCCTTACTGAAGACTGCAGAATCAGGCACTTTACATTAAAATAAAATCTTTTTAGAACGCTAAAGCCTACAGAAAATAATAATTTAAGAGTGAATTGCCCTAATGGAATACTCTCAAGCTATGTTCACAAATAGTCTTCCCAGCTGAATCACAGCACTTTATTTTTATCATCACACACGATTTATAAATAAGAGCTCGGGAAGCACGCTCAGGCTCTCACAGGGAAAGGACGGTGCCACCACGAGCTGGACACCAGTGTTCACGCACCTAGCTTCACCAGGGCACAGTGCGCCTGCAGGGTGGCCCTGTGCTCCACGCTACCGCCCTCTGCCTGTGCCCGAATCCACACAGCTCTTCCTCAGGCAGAGGCCGCGGCTGCATGAGAACCTCCTGGTCACTCTCCTTAGTGGGATTTACAAGAGCGCTTCACTCTTGGCCCACTGCATGAGTGTCAGCTTTCCAGGATGATGAGCCTGCTATTTGGGCTGTTTGATACCTTTCAAGCCCTCATTCTGACATTCTAGAACCTTCTTCTACTTTAGATGTTTCATGGCCTCTTGTTTGGTCTCTGTCAGTCTTGCTCTTTGTGCCCAGCTTCTGAAAGTGAAGCCCTTGAATCTCAAACCCTGACTTTCAGAGATGCTGCTTCACATTTCCAGAAGCATCTCATGGTCTCAGCTAACACAGCTCAAGCAGAACACTTGCCCAACACCAACTGCCTGTGGGTGACACTTCCAACCTCTCAACAGTCCTCTGTATCCTCAGTGTGTCCCTGGAACATCTGTTTCCAATCTCCAGCAGCACAGGTACCTCAGCTTTCACCATTCTAGGACAACAGATTGAGATCACATTGTACCTGTGCACAGATGGAAGGACCTATGGCTTCTAGGCATTGGTTCTCATCCCAGAAAGCCTGCTCTGAAGTCTGCACTTTCTCCGGGAACCAGGAAGCCTCTTGCTCTGGAGCAGCAGTCTCTGGTCTCAGTAACCTACTCTACAGGCCCTGGTGCCGGTGTGCCCTGTCCCACATTAGTGTGCAATTTCAGCTGCAACTGCCACTCTAATACACAGCTCAGAAAGTAGTCGCTGCTTTCTTCAGCCACTCTGCCCCAGATGCCTCAATATTCCAGCACACAGTCAATGCCAAGGATTAGGAGACTAGTGACATTTAGCACTAGAAAGAGGCGCTGCTTCCAGAGCATAAACACTTCAACTTCCCCTCCTCCACTGTGAAAAGCTTGGTTGGCATCAGCCCATCTACCGGTGACCAGGCTGCCAACTTCCAGCAGCAGGTGGCTTGCCTGCCCCATCAGGGAAAACTAAATGCGTCCCTACCTCCAGAAGAGCAGTAGACTCCTCTGCCCACGGTGAGGGATGGGATGATTCCCACCCTGCCCAGGGTTACACGATGCCTAGACTGGACTGCAAGGACACTGAGCCAGGGTCTGATGGCACCATGCTGGAGTGTGGACTCCTCCCCTATAAGCAGGCACCAGGCACATCCACGGCCCTAACTCAGCACGTGGTGACACTTGTACACACAAAGTGACAAATGTAGACATTTAGCAACCACTGGCTCAGGAGGAGCCCAGGTCACTACAAATGCAGGAACCTCTCTATTGTTAATTTCAACCAGACTTTTCAAGGGACATGTAAGAAATGTCCTCTCTTCCCTTTTCTCACTGTCTGCCTCTTTCCTCCAGACTGCAGGGAACATGTCTGATCAGCTTACCCTTCTAATACACATGCAGTCAAATCCAATGAGTGAGCCCCAATGAGTTCTGACACGTGTCACACATGTAAGCATTGACACAAGTATCATTCAGGTGTCACCTGTCTCCACACAGGGTCCCTCATCTGAGTATGTGTGAGTACATATATGTGTGTACAGATATTCAATTGGCCTGATGCCATTTGTTGAAAAGATTATCCTTTCTCATCAAATTAGTTCTGTCAATTTGGGAAACACCATCTGGCTTCCCCACAACAGTTAATTCTGGACTGTCCTGTGCTGTGCTGTGATCTCCATTTGTATCTTACACTTGCATCAGTGTCCTGAACATGGTAACATAGTAATAAGTCTTGAAATTGGGTAGTACAAGCCTCCAACACTTTTCTTATTTTTTAAATTGGTTTTATTAGTCTAGGATTGTTGTCAAATTAGTCTAGGCTTTTTGTTAAATACACTTAACCACAATTTTTACCACAGAACAAGCAACTAAACTTATGATTATAATTGATATTGCAGCGAATTGATTCATCAGTGTTTAGGAAATTGACATCTTAGTAATATCAAATCATCTTGATGATATTTTCTCCACTTTAACTAGATTTTTCTTTATTCTTAGTACTATTTTATAGTTTTACACATACATTTTATTGGATTTTTCCCGTATCTCAAACTTTTTAAGGTTATTGTGATTGATAGTTTAAGTTCAATTTCTCACTGTTTAATGCTAACATATAGAAATGAAATTTGCTTTTTTTTATATTAGTCTTTTATCCTGCCATCTTATCAAATTCATATATTAGTCCCAAGAGGGTCCTTCAGACTTTCTACATCAAATCTCCTGTTACCTTCCAATACAATTTGTCCCCTCATTTTCTGGTATATATTCATGTTACAGGTTTTTCCTGCCTTGTTTCACATGTAGTAGGATGTCTAAGAGAGGGGTGAAAATGGACAGCCTTTCCTTTTCCTTCTTAGAGAAAAAATGAGATGGCAGCTGTAGCATTCTGGGGATGTGCATCAGGTGAAGTAAGTGTGGAACATTTTATCTTGAAACGTGTGTATTTCATATATTGGCATACTCGTGTTCTCTTCTGTTTCAATCTCTTAATACTACTAATTGTGCTAATTGCTCTTAATTTTTTCTCACTGGTTTTGCAGTGATGGAAAGAGAACCCAAGACCTCCGGCATGGTAGATCAGCACGCTACTAATGAGCCACACCAAACCCAGCCTTTTAGTGTTAAACCAACCTTACATTCCTACAACCCATCTTAGTCACATTTCAATCCCTATGAAACTTCTGTCCCATCTTATTTCACTTCCATGGTTTTCTTGTTGTTTTTTTCTCTGGTCACTTGAGCAGCTTCTAATGATGATGCTGCATTGGTCTCCATGTGTGAAGAAAGAGCAAGGACAGCCTATTCTCTCCCATCTGCTTTAGGTCCCCACAGCACTCCCGCAGGGGACTGTGCATGCACCTGTCTGAGCCACAATGGCACAGGTGAACCGCAGCTGCTGTGGGCATCAGTGTGAGCCTGTGACCCGCCTGCTGTGTGAGACATTAACACACCTCCACTCACCTCCCGTCTCCCCTGGGAACACTGTCATGAGAAACCTCTCATTGTCTTCTGCATCCTCCTGCCACATGGGACTTGCTGCCGAGACCAACTCAGAACACACTGCAGTGCAGAGCAGCCCCTCAGGTCCAGTGTCCCTCAGCGTGTTCTCGGTCACCTGGCCCCTTTGCTGAACCCTCACTTGCTCAGGAATAAGGTCACCCTCATTCTTTGTCTTCCAGAGTGATGGCTCAGCAGACAAGTTCTCTTTCTCTTCCTCTCCTCCGCTTGCACTTCCATCTTCTGACTCAGCACTTTCCCCTCCGGCTGCAGTTGATTACTGTCGGATACATCAGTATATTTCTACTTTAAATCACATTCCCTAAATTCTGCTTTGTGTTTCAAGTGTGCCTGGTCAGTTTTGATGGCTTTTTCGCACTTCTTTGTGCCCAATTTTGTTTCTTTCAAACATGGGAAAGTGACCATCATGCTCCTTTCGGTGTATTCTGCCTGCATCCTGGAGAGTCTCTGTTCGTGGTATGTGGCTCCTGACAGGTGTTGGTCATGATGATCAGTCTCCTTAGTCAATGATTTTGAATATATACTATGCAGTGGGGTAGTATTCTGCAGTAAAG
>PVLA01000100.1:799141-825849 GCA_004027455.1 Hydrochoerus hydrochaeris
AGGGGAGAGGAGGGGAGAGGAGAGGAGAGGAGAGGAGAGGAGAGGAGAGGAGAGGAGAGATAAAAGGGCCTAGCAGGAAAGGGAAAGAGGGTTGAGTAGTAGGGATAAAGCACAAGGGTGGGGAAGGCGAGAAAAGATATTGGGGAGAGTGGATTCCAATAAAGCACAGTGTATGCGTGCATGGAAATTTGGAGAGAAATCCACTAATCTCCACAATCAATGAGCTGATAGTTATATGAAAAGTTTTAAAAGGTGAAGTTTAAGAAAAAGAAAAAAAGCTGTGTGCTGTGATTGTGTCACTTTCTATGGGATTCTTTCTACCAGATACCAGCTAACCCTGCCCTGAAGACTTGCCTGTGTGTCTAGGACCTGGGCTGCAGGGACAGTCTGGCTAGAACTGTACGTAGTGAGTGGCTGGCCACTCAAGAAGCCATGTGGCAGAAAAGATCCCAATGTGTGATCAGCCAATGTGAATGCAAAGGCTACAGGCCTCTAAATTGATCTAATTAATCAGCACTCTACAGAGAGAAACAATTGGCATTTATAGACACAGCAGTGACAAGACAGCTCCTCCATCCTGATATGTTAGTCCAACAGGGACTTCAGTCTGATATTTATGTGCTGGTTTTTAAAGAATTATGTCTTAGAATTAGTTAAGTAAACAAAAATATATTTAAATTACTGAAATTCAGAAAGATGACTACTCAGTAGATAGAATATATATGAGGAGTTGGGTTGGGTTTTATGTTTTGCAGATGTGCTATCTAATTAGCTGAATTATTATTACCTGTGGTGCACTTATATTATGAGATTTACATTTGAATTTAAGATTCAATCATTCACATTTTTTACTTGTAACAACTTCTGTTCATAAATTGTAGTAAATAATTAGTAACTGGTCACATCAAATGGAAGCAAACTATATTAAATGACAGTGATTAATATATCTACAAATTTGTTAAAAAATAATTGTATGCTGGATGCCTTTGTATAATCAATCCAAAAGGAATATTCAACTGTCTTCAAGGTCAGTCTAAAAGTTGGCCTTGTGACAATTTACACAAAAAATTTTATACAAAAGTTACTCATGATAATTTATACAATTTCAGCCCATAGATGGGGATACTGGTGCATAGCCATAGAATTTCTAAAACTTTGCAGCAATTTCTATACTTTTTGCCCACAGTAGGAAGTGCTGATGGGTAGCAACAGAATTTGTAAACTCTTATTTTTTAGATGAATGGGTGTTGTTTTGACTAATCAATTTTTTATTTTCCATTTTTTGCAGAAAGTCACACAAACAGATTTGACCTTATGGTGTGTCAACCTGAGATCTTCAAAGTTCCAAGGTCTCCAGAGTTCTGTCTGTAGCTTCTCAAGTGAGTCCTACTTAACAATTTCCATGCCACTCTTCAACACTGTGGTGACAAAATCCTGGCCTGGGCATCACACACAGCCCACTAGGAGTCCATGTCAGTCAGTTCACATCTAAGAGTCCTGGTACCCTGGTTTCAATAAGATCAGCAAAAACACCAATAAAGATTAGAAAGTTCTTTGAAGAAGGAAGACCTGGCCCAGAGCTTAGGAAGCGCAGAATCTGAGCATGCCCTACCTAAGCACCCACCCCTCCTGTAACTCCCTTGGGTCTCTGTAACTTTACAGGAGGAGCCTCTTAGCTGCTCTCAAGGGGCCTGCATAGCAACAATCATGACATAGAGTCAGACCCGTGAAGGGAAAGAGTCCCACTCTGTGTACAGTACAGTAATTCGTAATCGGCACACTCAAAGAACCAAAGTCTTTTTGCAAGACAACCTGATCAGTCTGCGCTTTTAAATATGTGTTTTTCCAGCTTGTATTGTTAGGGAAGGTCTGAAAGGATGTGTTTGAATCTCATTCAGAGTTCAGCATTCCAGTCTGAGAAGAAAAGAGAAAAGAAAGCCTCAAGCTTCTTAAAACCAGTAAACAACATCAGTATTTGTTGGCATAAAAAATGCCCTCTTGGCAGACATCATTATATCACTGGAGGAAGAAAAGGAATGGAGAGTCCCCTCAAATATTTCTAGCTCACGCAGAACTACATACCACTTATGGCAACTCTTACAAAAGAGCTGCCTACTTTCTGGGGTAATGCTGGGCTAAAGTGGGGGCCCGTTGGGGAGCACTTTATTTTAAGCTTCCATCAATGGGTGCTTAACTACTACTAATTTAGAACAGTGGCTTGGGGAACTATATTTGCAAGTCACATACATATCAAATGATTCCACTGTGATTAGTTTTATGGCAATGAATGCCGGAGAGGCGTTATTGAGGGGAAGCATAAAGAAATGGGCTCTGGTCTGTATCACTCTGCTTCGCAGAGCCACTTTGAGAGGCCAAAGTGAGCTGGAGGTGTCCCCACAGGCCCTGAGCGTTCATGGCTGATGAAGAAGCTCCTCTGACCAAGTCATTTGTAACATTCCAGAGGAGCCAGAATCAGAAAGCGCTGACCCAGATATTGGCATTCGCCCCCGGTTTCTTTTTTTCTTGCTACCGTCAGGGAGCTGAAAATCTGATCAAGGGACCTATGAGCCACCTTAGTGAGCCTCAGAGCTAAAGTCATGGCTTCTACTTGCACGCATGGAGCAGCCTTCTGCCTGGGATCCAGTCATAACCTCTCAACCTGTTCCCACTGCCCCTGAGACCAGAGCCAGACACACTCCTCTGTGCCTCACAGCACAGGTAGTAAAACCAAGCCAGACACACACTGCCTCTTCTGACCCTGCCTGGTAAGCAGGGATTACACCTATTGGGTGCATTTGCCAGGCCTCCGAGGCTGTCCTGCCTCTTCACACGAACTCCTCCCTAAGTCCTGTTGATGGAGGCTACATGGTGGCTCCTGAGATGTCACTCATGACCTGCACAGCTGTGCAAGCTCACACCTCCCTCAGTCACACCACCACCCTCCAGCATGACTGCTAGGCCTGCAGGGTGACTTTTAGTACTCTTCTATTCCTTCTCAGCACTCTGTAGTTTCCTCCCTGCCACTTGCACTATATATTTTCTGTCTTCTCTACCAAACTCCATCTACACAGAGTGCCAACCATTGCATGCGGTACATATGGAAGGCTTCTTCTGAGGACTTGGAAACAATATAGAAAATGGTTAAGCACTTAGGTGATGGTCAAGAAGCTACTGTATAAAAAGTATTAGTAAAGATGAGTGTGCCTGGGCTTCTCCAAGTGTTAGAGAAAATCCAACCACTGGTGTTTTGCAGAAAACATGCAAAGTAAGCCTGGGGCATCACACAGTGCCACAAAATGAAGAAGTGCTGAGAGAGAGGGAGAGGGAAAGAGAGAGAGAGAGAGAGGGAGAGAGAGAGGGAGAGAGAGAGGAAAGAAAGCAAGAGACAAAGAAAAAGAAAGAAAGAAAGAAAGAAAGAAAGAAAGAAAGAAAGAAAGAAAGAAAGAAAGAAGAGGAACAAAGGAAAGGAAAGAGAAGCAAAGGAAATTAAAGGAAAGGAAAGAGGAGTGGGAGGGGAAGAGATCGCAAAGGAGAAAACACCGTTGAATCCCACAATAATGAGAACATGTCAAAGAGACAAAGGAGTCGTTGGAAAGAGCATCCAATGGTGAAAGTTGGGAAATAATTAATAAAGTAAACAAAATGGTGTTGGATTAAAAACCAATTCATTTACCCATATTGATAAAAATAAATGACTGAACAAACAAATGGAGGAGAAAAACGCACATTTCTATAATAGAATTCCAAGTGCCGATGTGGAAAGTGCACTCATGCACTCAGAGCGACGGGCACAGCCCTCACTGCATCAGCGGTGCAGCTCGGGGGGACCCGAGCAGACCCCTCTCCAGCCACCTGCTCATGGTGACATTGGTGGTGGACAGTCACTTTGGAAGTGAGTGCCGGGACGTGAAAGGCCAAGAATGGTGCTTCAGGTCTTTGGTCTTCCCCCCAAAACCCCAGGCTGCAGTCTACCCTAGAGAAACACTCTGACAAAACCCAAAGAGTCCATGGATAAATTATTGAGAACTATGCATCATAACATTGTCAGGATGATCAGCAATAAGGAAAGGCTGAGAAACTAGGCGTCAGTAGGACCCTAGAGAGACATGATGGTTGAATGTGATATACTCGAATGTGTGAGATACATTCCATAAACAAATGCATACATACCTACAAATTTTCTTACCCCCTCAACTATTAATGGAATCCTAGGCTGATTCCACATATTGGCTGTTTTAAATAATGGCATAAAAAATAACAGTGGTGTGCAAATGTATTTTTTTGTATGTGGACTTGAAGAAGAGGAAATCACATCATTTTCAAGAAAATAGATGGAATTGGAGGATATCAGGCTGAGCAAAACAAGTCAGACAAAAAAGATAAATATCACATGCATTCTGTTACATGCAGAAACTAAAATTTTAAAAGACTAAACATTAAAGGAAGAGATGACCTGAAAGTAGAGGGCCTATTAAAGAAGGGGAGGGTAAGAGAGAGTAAAAGGGAGGGAGGACACGGTCATAGCACATTATGCCTGTTTGGAAATGGCACAGTGAAACCCACTAATCTGTACGATCAGTATTTATAGGTAGACAGACAGACAGATAATATACCACCGCATAAAAGCAGAAAGCTTCAACCAGGGCTGGATCTGAGGAGAGAAAAATGACCATGACTACAAAATAAGGAATTATGGATAAAAGTTCAGTCTTTAATTAACAACAATATACCCCTACTGATTCTTTCATTATAAGAGGGTTACCACACTAATATTAATGTTAATGTTAGACTGGATGTGGGGTTTAGGAAAACACTGTGCTGTCTTTCAAATGCTTCTCCAAAACAAAGTTTTTCTAAAAAATACTTTATCTTTTTCTTTTTTAAATTGTCTGTGGGAGACAGGAAGGGCCTCCCAATCCTGTGTAAGGAGGCTTGGACAGAGAAAATTTTGCACAGAGTTAGTGGATAAAAAAAAAAATGACCCTGCAGAAGGCAGAACTATTTGGGACCCTCTCTTTGTTGTTGCAGTTGTCCAGCCGTGTGAACCAGCACCATTCAGGGGACAATAGCAGGCAAGCTGAATTCCTTTCTGCCCTAGGAAGACAGAAGAAAACTTTTGGGGCACACTTGTACACTAGTTTTCAACAGCATAACTTATAATCAAACTCAACATGCACAAAAAGTAGGAATATGAATTCATCAGACAAAAATTAAACATTAAAAATGAGTTTCTGAGTGTCTGTGAGAAGATGTAGTTATATGAATTCAGAGCCGAGGAATATGCAGAAGCCATTTCTCAGTTTTTACCCTGGGTTCTTAACAGCTGGGACCAGGCTTCAGAGCCACAGTGACTGAGCTGAAGTGATTTGCTCAAGGTTCCTGCCAGAGGGTCACGGGGTGCTGAGCCAAATACTTACTCCTCTCTCAGTTCTAGACAGACATCTCCAAAACCGCTGGCTTTCTGCATCCTCCTCCATAAATTCCTTGCCAGTTTGAAAGGGATTTAAACCTGAATGTTACAGAAAAATTGTCACCTGTTTTTACAGAGCTTCTCTGTGAATCTGTTGATGGAAGTGAAAAGTCTGTGCAATTGGCCTCAAAACAAATATTGAGCCGCAGATGCCACCCACACAGGCTATGAAGCCAGTTATGGACATGGGTGCAGCCTTTTCATCAGAAGGTGTAAGTTCAAGGAAACAGAAGGCTGCCCAGCAGCGGTGAAGCAGACTGTGTTTATAGTGGTTTCTTTAGGTGCCTGGGAAGACCACAGGGAAGAAGAGGGCAGAAACCCCTCTCTGTGCAGGTGCACACAGCCTTCTGGAGAGACCTGTCCACAAACAGCTCTGCCTGGTGCACTTCAGAGCCCAGCCCCCAGCCCAATTTAAATAAAAGAACCTGCAATGTGATTGCTAACTATATAGACACTTGGAAAAAAATGAACTTGGTTTTTAGTTTTATAGCCCAAATAATTTTTAGCTGAAGAAAATAATAGAAATGAACAACAGACATAAAACTTTAGCCTGTGTAAATTAAATGATTCTGCTGCATTAACTTCATAAAACCATAATCCCGTCCTCCATAAACTATTACATGCACGGCAACATATCTGATTTATGGGGTGTAGAATCGATGGGAAAAAATTAATGCTTGAAAAACATATTAGAGACATTATTGAACAGATTTTAATTGAGATTTGATTTCAATGCCCCTTATCCACATGATTAATGGGTCCTACCCCTAGACTCAGGCAGGCTGAAAAGAGTCTTTAATATGACAATTAAGTATCTGTCTTTGGGTTTTATGTACCTCTCCCCCACCCCAGTCACTTCATCAGTACAGTGTAGCTTTTGTGCAGATTAAATTGAGACTCAATTTTCTCTATTTTCCAGCACTTACTTATGTTTTATGACAAGCACTAAATCAATTTTATGCTATTATTGATTTTTTCTTAAATGGACACAAACCATTTCGCCTTTTGCCCTTCCTTCTACTTTCCTTCCTTCTCCTTTTCTCACTGTACGCTTGATATATGGGCAGCTGAGGAAATTTCTAATGTTTCCTGAGATTTCCACAGGTCGTGCCAATTCAGTCCATTTTTATAACATCAGAACTGACAAACTTAACCTGGAATTCTATCAAAACTTAGACACTGCAGTAATGTGACAAGGACTGTGAGTCGCTGGGATTTTTTCTTTTCTTTTCAAAACAACAAAAGCCTCAAGGTTAATTCATTTCCCCGTAAGTTCTGGCCAAGATTTCTTCTATAATATTGCCTAAATTTTTTGAACAGAAGCTTAAGCTATAATTTTTCTAACATCCTTGAAGTCTAATTAATATAGCAATAGAAGGAGAATCTATTTCATAGCTTGCAGGGAAAGGGCATTATCTGCAAGGTGCAATAACTCCTCTGAGGGGCTTGGCGACAGCAAGTTGTATGCAATGCAATTAAGAAGCTCCCAGATCTTTGGGGCTTTATCCTCTATGACCTATGGCAAAAATTAACTGCTGCCTTGGGCAAGAGAAGTAAGAATAGGTGCATAATTTGTAATCAGATAGCATTTTCCTGAGTGAGGAATTATACATGAAGAAAAGCAGCCAACAATACAGGCTTCTATCTATAATGGTCTTGGAAATTCAGCTACTCAACTTTGAAAATATAATCATATTTAAATGTAAATACCTGCTCCTTAAAAAAATGATTATAAGATTTACATAAATAAGTACAGCTATTATAGTCAATTCCTGAATTAACACATTTTATACTTTTATTTAAATGTAATAGCTAAGCTATAACTAAGTATAATACCATGTATTTTCTTTTATGTCTATAAAAATACAACATGTAATAAATATCATTAAATTTAATAAGTAGTAATATAGTACTACTTGTAGCAGTGTTTTGAATAAAACAAAATGTACAAATCCAAATAATACAGAAATCAAATGCTTGCTTTCAGTATCTTTGTATCATGCAATATTAGTTTGCATTTAAACTTTGGAGCAAAAGGGGAAAAAAAAGTATTATTATCAGAAAGTCCATTTTCTTAGTGAGCTAGTTCTTTTTTCCCATCTCCATGTCCTCTCAAGAATATAACTGAAAAATAATGTAGAATGTTCTGTAATTAATTTTAGGTTAACATGCCAGGGCAATGTTCATGAATACATAGGTTAAAAAGCAAATACTAGCTAAGTGTGCTCCATGGAAATTGACCCCCAAATGATTTATGGCAAGAGCTGGGATGACCACAAATTACTCTCACATGAAACACGCAGAAAGCTCTGAGCTTGGAAGCTTTCACTGCAGCAATGCCCTCTGCAAGGTCTGCAGCTCCCCCTGAGCAGGATGAGGGAGGCCGCAGTCCAGCGCTGCCCCCGAGGACGAACTCCTGGAGCTCCCTCATGGAGGGCCCGGTTCATGGAGGTCACCTTCCAGGTCTTCCAGGTCCTTGCACGGGCCTTGGGTTTCACAGTCTCACAAGCTGAGGACAGAAGGGCAAATGTCACAAGAAATTCTTCTTTCTTCAGTTGCCATTGTGCTTAGTATGGTGAGCAGAGCCTGAGGTGGGTCATGTGTCTGGGGCTGTGGGGGTAACGATGACAACATTTTTGTGAAACATTTTTTAAGTTCTTTTGTTTAAAAAAATACACATTAATAAGACAAGCAGAAGCTGAAAGAAAATAGGCAAGAGACTGAACAACGTAATTCACAGAATATAATGAAAACAAAGGTGGCGACCAAAAGCACTTTAAAAACTGGAGTGCTTGTTCCAGTGTTACTGAAAGCAGCTTGATCAGACGACTCATTTTTCCTAGTATTTTCTCTTCTGATAGCTGTTTGCTCTTTCCTAGGCAAATTCCTCAGCCTTGGCACCACTGTAAGGCTTCCTGCCTCTTGTGAGGTGTTTTGCAGCATCCTAACCCCTGCTCCCTGGGCACCAGAAACACCCCTGACCCAGTAAAGAAGTCCCAATGTATCCAGCAGCCATCTAGCCCCCTGCAGGTGGGGAGGGGCGAGGCCACCACACTGAGAGCCTCCTGGTCCACGCCTGGGCTTGCCTGTGCCTCAGCCCTGCTCCACAGGCTGTCACGGGGCTCACGTTAATGCCACGCTTGTCCTCACTTCCATTCCATGCTTACATTAATGATTTAGCTTATGCTATATAAGCTTCAATTAGTCATGAGTGAGTAATGCTCTATTTGCTTGCAATCAACTTTGATCTAGGCAATGTGTGTATTACAGAATTTACAAATGCAGAAAATCCATTCACTCTTAATGATCATGAGATTGTTCCAACAGCAAGAAGTAGGGCACATTAACCAGAGTGCGCCTCAATGAGTTACCTTGATTCAAAAACAAAACAAAACAGAAACCTCTCATCCCATTCTCCAACTGTTAACCTCAGAGATGGTTGGAAATCCAGGACACTAGATTCAACTCAGTTCTTAAAATAAGCAGTGGCCAGGCTGGGGATACAGCTCAGCAGCACAGCACCTGCCTGGCAAGCACAAGGTCATGAGTTCAATTCCTGGTACAAAAAAAAAAAAAAAAAAGCAGTGGCCCTGGATCAAGGGTCAGGCCAAACGAGCACAGACAAATGGAGGTGGAAACCTCGCGATCACACCATTCGTTCATCAGCTTGGCCCCTTATCCTAAGCGGCAAGAGCAGTGGGCACTGTGCCTCGGGAGGTCGCCTCCCTGACCCTCCAAGGCCTGGCTTCTTTATTGACCTCCCCTCACCTGCAGTGCTCCAGTTTCATGGGCACACTAGCACAGAATCAGCCACCAGTCAGCCGTTGCCACAAGGTTTAAAAATGTTTATTTTAGCAGAACTGTAGTTAGCCTACTGGGGAGGAGAGGGTATGTAACCAGACAAGGTTTACTGCAGAAGCCAAAGCCCAAAGATCCTGCCGAACATTAGGTACTTACATTTACAAACGCACATATCCATGCTCCAGACATCTATTGCCAACAATACTACGGAAGTGAAATCATCAGCAAAATACCTGTCTTCCTGCAGCTTAAATTCCGATGAGATAAATGATTAAAACATGACTAAAAATATTTAGAATACCAGGTACTTACAATATCAGAGAACTACTGGAAAGAGGATTAGAGAATTTGTGAGTAATTGTTACATGAGGTTTCCATTAAAAGGATCAAATACCAGAAAAATCCAATTTAAACAAATACATTCTATTATAGAAATACACGTTATTAAATTGTAATTAAAATAAACTCTCCTTTATAATAGCAAGTAACTAAAATCTGTCTTAAGGAATCGCCTGTAACAAAACTGAGCCACATGGTATGTAGACTTCCCTAATCTGCTCATTTTTAAGAAATCATCAGTGTTGTTTTCTCTTAACCAGAGTTTGTGTCTCCATTTTATCCCTAGCGTCAATTAATGAGCTAATTAAAGCAAGATGGTGTGTTTTCCTGAATAAATTAGGTCACTGCGGCTCTGAAGATGGAGCAGAATATTGACTCGTGTCAGATGGGGAGAAAACCACGTAGGCCTTTGGAGATGTTCCCCATGGAGCCCTGTATGAAGATATGTGTAGCAATGCTCAGAGCTTCCAGGGTCAGGAAGGGCAGCCTTTGCCACTCACACCTGGAGCTCCACTCTGCCCTGGGCTTGCTCTTCGTCCACTCCTCCACCCAGTGCACACCCCTGTCTCCTACCTTCTCCCCAGAGCACATCTCCCTCCAGTCCTGGATTTAAATCAGGCTGGTGTCAGCATCTGTCCAGCAGGAAGCCACACCTGAGGCTCTGCTTTCCCAGTGTGGCTCTTGAGCCAGAGGAAGTTGACATCAGCCCACACACAGAGGCCGGCTAGAACAACTTTGTGGGTGCTGACGGCTGTGAGGGTCTCCCCTGGGGCTTCTGATTCCCGCGACTCTCCAAGATCTGCTTTCCAAGATCTGCCCAGCATCTGCTCGCACATCCTTCTCTTTTTAAAATGATCTGTCACTCCTTTCCTGGAGTCGCCTGTCCCACACAGTGGGTAGGCCCCTCAGCCAGGGGTGCTTTAACGAGCCCTCCATTCAGGCAGAGCCCCCCCCCCCGTCCTGAAGCAGCCACCCCAGGAATAGGGCAGCAGCCATAGGAGCAAAACACCTTAACTCAGCTCGGAGGGGGCGGGACCACCTTCCGCGTGCAGCTGTAGCTGGAAGCTGCCTGCCTGAGCCGTTAGAAAGATGTGCAGAAATTACCTATCGCTCCCTGTAGAGGCATCCAGCAACCAACCCAGCCCAGCCTTCCAGCGCGGTGATAATATGCTCCTATCAGTTTTAATAGCCCCATGCTGGATTCAGGAGGTATTATGGATTGTACAGCAAGCATATTGTCATTAAATTAAATTTTCAGAACATTCCCCAGCTCATCACAAATACCACAGAGAGTAATCATAATCGGTTCTCAACACATGTGTAATTGCTTTCAGCTGGCGTCTTTTACAGTTGACATTGTTCAGCAGTGATAAGGTGATTGGCGATTTGAATACACAGCTTGTTTCATAGCTGCCGTAATTGAAATATGGTATGTGTGAATGGAAGATTACATTAAGACCTAGGATAATCACCTGACATGAGAGTAATTGAGTCTACAATCTGCCACTGGGTCTCTCAGGGAGGGCTGGAATGAAAAGAAGCCATTAGTCGATTACACCAGCGCTGCCGGCTCCGCGCTGCGGTGCCAGGCTGGCATTCCAGAACTGCAGGCGACGTGCCGGCGCTGTCGAGGGCACCATAAATGACAAGGAAGGGAAGGCGAAACAAAACAGTGCAAAGAAAAGTTGGACTCGACTCCACAGGGAGAGCGAGGCCAGTTCTAGAACAAGTGCTCTGCATGTTCCGGAAGCCCTTTCCGGAAGCCCTTTCCCAAGTTCTCTGCTGGGCTTGGTGTCCAGAGAGACAGGGAGGAGAGCAGGACCAGCCCAGCTGCACTCCAAACCTTCTCCTTCCCCACTCCACCCTCTGCTGCCTGCTGGCCAGTGCTTTGCCCATCTGTCTTCCAGTTCTCTCCCTCTCTAGTTCTCTGCCTGTCTCCTCTCTGTCTCTTATCTCTCTCTTTTTCACTCCTTTTCTCTGCCTCTTCATCTCCCCGGTCTCTCTTTCTCCTCATCCTCACTTTCGCAGGAATTCTGCTTTTCCCTTCTGTCTACCTTCCTTGGTTTGTGCACAAAGCTCCTGCCCTGTATAGCAGACAGCCCTGCCCCCTGGGGTCAGCAGGATCGTCATCCCACATCACACTCTGCGAGGGTGGAAGCCAGGGATCACTGCTGTCCAGATTGATTTTCAGTGGATTCTGCCTGGTCATACAGAGCTCAGGCTCCTGGCCTTCTTGTGGACACACTCCTGCTAACCTGGTTTCAATAGCAGCAGTATAATACATTCTGCTGTGTGCTGAGTGTGACAATAACAATCTAGACACAAAGACCTAGTTCCAATGACCTGTATTAAATTGAACAACAAGAGAACTCTGATTATTTCCAAATCATCCTCAGAATTAGAAGGCAGGTTTCATCTGCTATTGGCTGAGAGCAGTCAGTTCTATCTTAGTTATTCCAAATACAAAAGAAAGCTCCAAGCCCATTTCCCACCTCAATGTTCACACAGTACTTTGGGCCTCCCTGCAGCTGCAAGGTTAAACCAGTGCCAGTTGAAGCATCCAGGAAGGTCAGCTCCCAAGGACACACCCTGACCATTGCTCTAGACTTCAGCAGGGAAGCTTCCTACCTTTGCCTACCTTTGGAGTTTTATTATCTCTTTGGAATGAAAATTATTCTTTCAAATGGGCCCAAAACCCTATCTAGGATTCAGACCTGGAATATAGTCAAGTCTCTGTAGTTACTAGCTGATACTGGGCAGTTTGTTACCACTCCAACTGCAAAATGGGGATAATAATACATTCCTTATCCTCTTCCTGAACATTTAGTGTTTACGTACAGAACCCATAGAAAATGGCACTTGTCTCCAAAGTTTGAGGCTGACTTAGGAATAATTTTTAGGCATTTGATTTAATGTAGCTCATCTTGACCATATCTTTGTGTCTAGTATGTGTACATAATCATGTAAGATATATAACTATATAAATATGTAGCTATTGGGCCGGGGGTTTAGCTCAGTGGCCTAAGTGCCTGCTTGGCAAGTGCAAAGTCATGAGTTCGATCCCCGGTACCAAAAATAAATAAATAAATAAATAAATATACTGCTATAGCATGGTTTATGTAACAGTTTCTCTGGGCAGTTCTGTGAAATCTCTGTGGAACCATAAACCACAGTGGAATGAGTGCCAGGCACTATTATTTGCAGCCATGACTATGCTTCTCATTGACCATTTGTATCTCTACCTTGGACCAGGAAACCACTGCAGTGTGACAACTTGCACAAAATCACATTTCATAAAGGAACTGTTTGTATTGATAAACAGAAAAGGAATCTGAGAGGCCCTGCAGCCTCCTCTGGTTTTCTCTACTCAAGCCAACCTGTGAGGGAAGCCATCCTGAGGGATTCTTGACCTCAGAGAAACATGTGTGCCCAGGTGAAAGCGTTGATGGGAAAATCCCCAGGGGAATTTTTAAAAGTCACTTTTCCTCCTCAAATCAGAAGCCAAAAGAGCTTTCCCATGGGCTTTGGCAAGCTGAGATAGTAATATATCTGCGTGTCCAGGCTGACTGAAGAACTCGTTAGCTCAGTTCTCCCTCCAAAGACAGCACAGTCCGAACATCTTAGAATCTGAGCATCTGAAAACCTGCCCAGGGACAGATCCTGCCTAAGGCTCCCATTCTTACCCGGTGTTTATTGTCCACAGGAAGGAACACGATCTGACACTAATTCTGTATCTAGGAAGAAACATAAAAACAAAAGCTCAGGTTGCTCTTCTTTTTGTGGAATTTTCTCCTCCATATATTTCTTTCTTCAGTGCCTTCTTCAAAACTCAAAAGGCCTTAGCACTTTTTCCTCAGAGCTGACAGGCAGAACTTTAGTTTGTTTGTCCATAAAGCGACCAAGTTTTACAACATACAAAAAATACAGTAGCACTGTACAGCACTGTCAATATCATTTATAGCACAATTTTACACCAAGGTACAAGTGTCATAAAAGAGAAATAACTTCTATCAACTCCCCTAAAATGACTTATGTCATAAATAAGTCAGATTTCTAAAAGAGAACCAATAAAGTCCTAGCAAATACAATTTTTTCCACTAAATAATCACCCTGACCTCTTCCGGTAACATTAACCTCCTAAGAAATAATAACACTAGTCTTGGGACCATAAAAGAAGTCTAATTTTGATACAGCAACTCTCAGGCCTTCTCTCTGAAGGGGTACAAAAGCCAGCATCCACACAGATACGTGTGTGTGTGTGTGTGTGTGTGTGTGTTAGAGTTTAAATGGGAACTGGTAAGGATGATGGTGATTTTTCTACTCTGTTCGCAGTTAGGTGTTCACCAAGATGCTGAGGCAGCCATATTTTTCTCTCTTCTGCACAAATTGACTGACAGGCATTAGACCCTCCAACTCCCCAGCTCATAGCTCACCTGGTTCTGCTATTTACTTGGCCTCTGTCACAGACATGGGCACAATCCTCCACACACACACACACATACACACATGTGTGTGGCTTTCTGGCCTCCTGCTTTTTCTTCATCTGTGAGTCATAAGGAGGACTGTATTCTGGTGCGGGCATTACTTATGAATCGTGCTGAACTGCACAGCAGGCTCCAGCAGGGCCTCCTGGGAGACACTGGAGGGATGTGTGAGCAGATTCCCAGCTCAATATCTAGCTCTGCTTCTCAAGCTCCATTTTACAGTGTGTTGATAGTGGACATGGGGTCCAGGAGGATTCACACACAGAACTGGGTCACAAGCTGTGCTCAGGACAATCATCTTTTCAAGTGAGTTATAATTTGAACTTCATTTGTGTTTCTGTTATTCCTATATTTGATTTTATAATGATTATTCTCTATCCTGCTTACTGTTAATGAGAAGCAGTGCTGTCTGGTGAGTAAGAACCTTGACCTCAGTCCTGTGCACTGGCCCTCACCTTCCTCATGCTGCTTTGCTCTTTCTTCACACATAGTCACAAAACTAATCATAAAAAAAAGCTGTGTCCATAGAGAATGTTAGGAAGGTTTGTATTTGTCAGTTGAACCTACAATCTCAAGCCATTCTTTAATTAATATTCCTAAATCTTGTGTGTAAAACAAGTTTTTATTTCCAAACTTCCTATCTCATCTGACGATATTTGAAGTTTGCCATCTCTCTTCATGTCTGGAATATTTCTCAAACATTTCTTGTAAAAAGTTATGTGGTATTCATCACTGTAAATCAGAAGGGATTAGATGTGAAATCTAAAACTCAATTTTAACACTGTTCCCAACAGCATCCGCATTTGAAATGTGTGCACTGCCTGGTTCTCTGAGCTCAATGACTGCACAGCAGAACATTTGGAGTGCTGACGCTTGTCATCTCTTGTGTTTTCTACCTGAAGTGGGCACCCAGAAACAGTTGCCACACAAACACATGAATTAGGATAAAATCTTAGAAAGGTCATCTTTTTATTTGAACTATACCATTTTCTAACATTGAGGAACATGACCAACATCAGTACGAAAAGATAAACGCTGAGGTGAACAGATTTGCATATGGCCAATGACACTGCTAAGTATGCAGTTTAAACCTTACCCATGAACACAAACCAGTCTACACAGCAAGATATTGAAACTCATGGCCTTTGTGATTCTGAGGTATGGCTGTGAGGCAGAGAAAGGACATCACATGGCAAAAGCTTTCAGAGGCTCTGATTTTGTTTTGATCAGTGCTGGCCTCCCACCAACAAGCAAATGTTTCAGCATCCTGTCTTTATTAACAAAGCCTGAGAACAGCATTTTTGTACCATAGCCTCAAAGAGAAAGCATCACACAGTTTTAGATAAGGTAATAGATTTTCCTTGGACTCCTGTTTGTATACACCTACTTAAATTTGTAGTACAATTTCTTTTTAATTTTTTGCAAAGCATAGGAAGTCATAAACTGTAATTCCATCCTGTTGCAGTTGAAATATTTTGTATCATTTAAGTCACCCAATTAAAGTGGCACTTATGGAGACCAGTCACTCCGAGGCTCTCCTCTGAATGATACCTTCCCACTGTGATGATAAGCAAGGCACGTGCCATGTGTTTGCAGCAGCCTGCCTTGCTGACATGCTTGTTGCACTGTCAGCCGCAGTGGTGATTATTTATCTTGTCCTTAGAGTGATGCCTTATTTGAAGTATTTTATCCTTGTCAGATTTACATTATGTCCTCACACGTTTTCCCTGTGCCATTAAGCTATTCAACAAAAAGAACTGTATGAGTACTGTGGCGCTGATACAGTGGGTTGAAATGTTATTGTAACTTGGCAAGCAGGGAACCAGGTATGGAGGATTTCACTGCCTAAAAAATTATTAAAAACTTGGGGGACATTTATTGCCATCAAAGATAAATCTCTTAGAGAAGGTAAGAGGAAAAGAAAAGAAGAGGGGAGGAAAAGGATGAAAAGAAAAGAAATCCTGCTGTCCTTGATGTCTTTGGTGACTTTTCAGAACATCTATTTCTTCAGCTGCTATCGGCTGAATCAGAGGAGGACATCTGCTTGCCATGGTAGGGGCAGAAGATAATGTGGAGATAATGCCCCTGTACCATCTCTACTTCCTGGATAATTTAGAGCCAACATGCTCTTGAATAAATGATTCCAGCTGCATAAAATATGGATACTAGCACTGCATAAAGAGGCTGTAAAGACTGAACAGTGGGCTTCGCCCTAGGGGTAGGGGAGAGATTATCTAGGAATGACATGAGCTTGCGAGTACACAGGAGAGGCCACGCTGAGCATTTCTGAGCTGGGGAGTTGGATTTGAGGACCAAAAGAGATCAGAAATATAGTGTCTTCCTGCACCTGGAGAAATCATTTTGGCAAATTCATAAACATATTTTCTTGCACACATTAACACGTTACTTTGTGGATCAAGTGTATATCAATCACTTGTAATCTGTGACCAGCACCCAAGGTAGTAAATCTATACATACCATGGTGACAGTCATACCACGGGAGGATTGGCAGAGCAGCCTCTGAATCCATGCAGCATGGATGATGTGTGGCCAAACAGAGGCTCATTGGCCAACACTGCGACATACAAAAGGAAGCAAGCTAGGAGGACCACCAACCGCTAAGAAGGGCAATGGACCCTCTTCCTCAAAAATCCGGAAAAAATCCTCAACAATCAGGGTGCTCTAATGGAAGTAGAAGGTGAAATTAAAATAGTAGGTAAGGAAAGAGACAGATACTACAAAATATTGCAACAGTAGAAGCTGGCACTAATGCGTGGCTGTACAAGAAGGGAAGGATGCTGGCTGGGGATTTAGCTCAGCTGGCATGTGTGAGGTCAATACAAAAAAAAATCAAGGTATTAAGAAGGGAAGGCTAAAGTGAGCCAGAAGCAGCTGCCACCCTAAGGGTGGGCATCAGGTAGCTGACCGTCACCTAGCGATTTGGAGAAAGGACACAGGAGCCACAGCTCAGAGCAGGAGTGCTGCAAACTAGGCCTGGAGCCTGATAGGGGTGCAATGCAACTGGCTCTGGAAGACCCAGAAGAGCTGGGGGCTCTGCTAGGGTGCATGACCTTGCAGACATCAGCTTGCATGCAGGAGAGGATGTGCTGAGCCCCTCCTGCTACAGACAGTCCCTCTAAGGTCCCTCTGGAGGCCAGCTGATCAAGGAAAACATAATTTTCAATCCTAGCATCAGAGGAACATAGAAAGTGAGTTCAGAGCTCAAATACAGTCGGTAAACAGCGTGCATATTATCAACCAGACAGGAAAAATGGGGAATAGGAAGAGAAGAGTAAATAAACAAAAGATATAATTCCTAAAAAGGAGGTGAGAGATGCTGTTGGAAGAGATGAAGGGTGAGTATTTATTTGGAAATGATGAACACAGTAAATTCTTCATCACCAGCAGAATGAATAAAAATGAATCTACATTTATATCATATTGATGCCAAAGAACAACAAAGACAAAGAGAAACTCTCAAAGCTAGCATGAAAAAAAGATATCCACAAAGGAGCAAACTAAGACAGAGAGCTGACTTCCCAGTAGTAATACTACAAGAGAATACAGGTTTGTAGCATTTTCACACAGCTGAGAAAGCTTTGCCACACACCTGGAATAGGCTGCCCAGTGAAATTACCTTTAATAAGTCAGGGTGAGTTAGGACTCTTCCAGAAAACAGCAAAATTAACAGCCAAATTTACAATGCATTTTATACACGCAGAAACTGTTCAAGTGTTTACATATATTAAGTATATTGTTCCTCACAAAAACAGTACTCTGGAAGGTCCTACTCTTACCCCATCTAATAAATGAGGAATTTCAAGAACTAAGCTTTAAATAACTTTCCAAAGTGCATATATCCAGTAGGTCTAAGACAGTTTACTGCTAACACATGCTTAATGAAGAAAATGGCTGAGGATTTATCAGAGAAGAAAATAGATTCTCAAGCAATCAAATAGTGAAATAAAAAGTGGACAATGATAAAGAAAGCTGTAGATTGGCTTCGTCTAGGCAAACCCTTGCAAAGCAACAATAGTACAATGGTGGTAACTAATTTCAGGGCTTTCAAATAAAATACTAGTCAATAATCAGACTTGCTCCAGAAGGATGCTAAGAATTAAAGGATTCTAAGGGTTTATACTGATGAGAGGAGGTAGCTATTACTTAGAGTTAGAATTCCTTAGATCAAGATTTCTTATTAAATATTTTTTAAAAACATAGTGTATAGTAACATTATATTTAAAACACTAGGCAGTAAATTCTAATTTTATCAAACCTTGTGAGCTTACTGGTATTATTACTAAAATGGTCACTATAGAATGATAAAAGAACATTTCATTGAGAAATTAATAATTCTAGTTTCCTTTAGTAATTGATTCTACTATATAAGTAAAAAACAATTATAAGGAAGCACTTTAAAAAGCTATAATCACAGTGGTACAATTTATTGCTCTTTTGCTAATGATTAATAGATATTCACAGAACCTAACACATTTGTCACTTATTTTATGGGCATACTGGAGAACTGAAGTAAACATCTGGAAACATATACCTCTTTCCAATCCTACATAGAATGTTTTTAAAATTAGGCCAGAAAATAACTCTGGCCTAACAACTACCAAAGAGCCGATTTAAAAAAACATGTCATAAAACAATCCCATAAATCAAAGATAGGAAAAACAAAAAGTTACCAATTAAAAAATTTAAAAATACAACTTAGGGATAGAGGTGTAGCTCAGTGGTAGAGTACTTGCCGAACAGGTGCAAGGCTCTGGTTTTTATCCCCAATGCTACAAGATAACCAACCAAACAAGCAAAGACTTCTGAATAACTTATAACTAACAAAAAGTCATGATAGGAATTAGAAAGCATTTAGAAGAAAGTGACAGTGAACATACTATCTGCACTTCTCCATACCTGAAGTGGTGCTTAGAGGGAAATACATAGCCATAAAAGTTTATATCACCAGATTCAGCCAATGTCCAATGCTAGTCATAAAAATATCTTCAGAAGAAAAAGTATGGGAAAGGAAAATAGAAGGTGAGCAATAACCTAAGAGTAAAACAAATGAAACAGGAAAAAAATGGAGACAAGAATGATAAATAAGAGTAGTAAATGATCACACATCTTACAAAAGTGATCAAGAAAAGAAAGCATAAAAACAATATTAGATATGAAAAGAGTATATAGATATTGACTGCAAAGACTTGATCTGTCATAAAGGAATAAAATAAGTACTGAGTGTCCATAAATCTGAAGGCTACAGCTGTGTCCAACCTGTGGCCTGCCCTTTTTTCCCTCTTTTTTTTGGAGTGAAGAGGAATTGTCTTGGGTTGCATATGAAATATACAACACAATTACATATCTATAAGTAACATATTTATAAGTAACAAAATTTTTATTAAAAAGTTACATATCTATAAGTAACAAAATTTTTATTTCTTATATTTTATTACAATTTTTTTAAAAGACAAAAAATACAGGGTGCAGAGTGGACATGTCTGGTAAATAAAATAGATGGTATCCAGGAAAAATATGACTTACTTTACAGAGTTGAAAGCATTTACAAAAGTTGACTAGGGACCAGACATGGTGGCACATGCCTGTAATCCCAGAACTCAGGAGGCTGAGGTGGGAGGATTGCCACCAAGTTCGAGACCAGCCTGGGCTGCAAAGTGAGCCTGAACTGCATAGCAAGACCTTGTCTCAAAAACACCAAAAACCAAAACCAAACAAACAAACAAAAAAAAGCTGACCAGATTTAAAACTGACAAAAACATTTCTATTAAACTCTGCCACCAACACAACAGCAAAACCCCCACAAACAAAAGTGTGCACACCAAAAGCAAGCACCAAGCAGCTCAGAATTTTTTTTGGAGAATCTCTGTGTAGGTCTATATATCATGTATCTTCATGGTTCCTCTGTAGTGTGTCTGCTGAACTACACAGCCCTCAGAGTAAGCAGGACTTTCATCCTGTTTTAGTTTCTTATGATTTAGAATGAAAATGTTCTTCTAGAATGTCATATGTTCAAATGTGGAGCTTGTGAAAGGTTACTGCATCATGAGGGTTCTATACTTATCACGGGTTAACTAAATGTTCTATTCAGAGATGGGGCAGGTTGGAAGAGGTGTATCTGCCTTTGGAAAGCAAATCTCTCCAGTCTCTCCCGTCTTTCCCTTCTTCCTGGCTGCCATACTCTTTCACCATGCTCAGTGCTAGCTAACCATGCACTAAAACGCCAAGTCCCTGAGCCAAAATGCATCTCTCTTCATTTAAATTGTGGGCGTCAGATATTTTATCCCAGCAGTGTATCACTGTATCAGTTAAGGTTCACTAGCAAAACAGATTTTATATAAAATTTAAAGTATATAAAATATATATGGAAGGCATTTATATAATATATTATATATAATATACATTTTATATAATATAATATATAACAATATAATATATACATTATAATATGACAGATGAAAGATATACAAGGTAAGCTTACAATGGCTGCCTGAAAAGTCAGTTGTGCAGGATTGCACAGGGACAGTCTGCATGCCTGAGATCCAAATGATCCAATCAAAATCAGTGGCCTGGAGCTCACTGCAGTGTCTCTTGTGAGTCTGTAATGGGAAGCTAGAGGGTCTCCACTGGAAGCTGAAGAGTCTGTGATAGAAAGCTGAAGAGTCTATGCAGGAAGCCTAGAGAGGGACATCAAAGGGAATAGTGAACACTGGAGCTCCTCCAAAGAAGCAGAAAGGTCACTTCTTTTTTCTCTGTTTATTTCATGTAGGCTACCACTTTTTTGGTTGGTGCCACCCACACCTAGGGTAGGTCTTTCCTCTTCAGTAAGTCAATCATCTAGACACACCCAGAACTATGCTAAACCAATCAGCTGGGAATTTCTTATTCAACTTGACACAATTAACAATCACACTGGCTAATACAGAAAAAAGTTACCAGAGAAGTGGGGTCATTTCTGTGATCAGACCTGACCATGTGGTTTAGAAACCTTGGGAACAGATTTGTAGAAGGAGTTTGGAAAGGGTGAGAGTTATGGGGTAGAAAGGACAGGAAGTGATCTAAAGAAAGCTTGATAGGTGAGGCTACTCAGAACTTGGAAGATCAGAATGTTGATAAAAATATGAGCAATAAAAGTCAGGGTCAGGAGGTTTCTGTTGGAAACAAGGACTCTATTGGAAACTGGACCAGAGGCCAGGCATTTGATATCTGGCAAATAACTTATCTAAATTTTACATGTCCTGAGACTTTGCAGAAGATTGAGACTAAGAGAAGCGAAGTTTTTTACCTATTGGGAGAAGTTCCAAGGTAGCCCAATAATCAGGCTGCTGCATGGGCACTACTAATTTAAGCCAGATTTATGAGAAGCGGAGGCAAAAATCAGAACAGAAAAATCTAAAAAATTAAAATATGCATCAAAAGTTGGGACCCAAAGAGGTATGTATACTTAAGAGCAATGTTAAAAATAAATTAAGTACTTTGTACAGGGGCATAAAGAAAGGTCTCTTGAAGGTATCTCAGGAGTCAGCAGGACACTACCCTTTGTGGACTCAAAGGTACAAAAGGTATAATTTTTTTATTTGAGAAGAGAGATCCTGAGGCCCCTGTTCAGAAGAGTTATCAAGGAAATTGGTTTATTAGGATTCTTCTGTGTTCAGCTATCCAAGCACTCAGAGGCTACTGCAGCCATTGTCCACCAGGGACAACTGCTGCCAAACCTGGCAACTGACCTTGGTATTGTCTCTGTGGTGCTGGTTTTACCAACATGAAGAATATGAGAATTGTGGGGTCAGAGAGGCTTCTACCCAGATTTCAAAGAAAGGCCTAGGAGGTTAGACAGGGTGCCTGAGAAAGCAGGATCTGAAGCTATGGGAATGAAGCCAAAGATGCAGTGGAGATCCTAGGAAGTCAGAGATGCCATGGATATCTGCTGAGGAAAATTACAAACTGTGAGTGAAGCCAGTCCAAAAGAGTGACCATATGGACTGCAATCAATAAGGGCTTAGGTCAGTTAACACATTTGTTTTCCTTTTAAGACAAAAAATGTTAATGTATGAGTTATATTTTTCTAGAATAAAACCTCAGTATTCATGTTTAATTGTAGTGTTAGCACTTTGAGATAAATAAGTAGGTTTGGGTTGCAGTTTGGGCACTCATCTCTAAAATGTTCACTATCACTGATGTAGGGGTTAGGCCACCCAAGCCCTTAGAAGAAATAATTTATTACTGTATGCCCTAGATGCCAGAAATGGAGTTTCAGCCTTGTTTTAGTGGTTTTCTATCCCTCTTTTCCTCTTTTTTGGAGAGAGGGAGAAAATATTTAACATGTGTCACAGTATATTGGAAGTATTATCAGTGGTACCATGATTCATGAATTTGTTCTACAATTCTGGTTGAAAATTGAATTGGTCAACTGAATCAAATTTTCTCGATAAGATTCAATGTAAATGAGGTTAATCCATTCTGAATCATATGCATTTTTTAACCACAAAAGTATGAAACAGCCTGTGGTGGGTGGTGTGACCAGAAGAGACCCTAACCCCAAGAAACACAGGCAGGCACATACACACACACACACACACACACACACACCCCTTTGGTGAGTGGAGTAAACAGCAAGACCAACAATCTGAAGCAGCAGCAAGGAACCAGCATTCAGGCTCTGGAGAGCACCAACAGAAGACCAGTCCTAACCCCCATGTCCAGAGGCCAAATCAGTTCTATATTCATCACAGTTCCCAAGGTAAAATGGGCTGGAGTACACACTACATTTCTAGGATCTGACATGGACACTATCACAGAACTGTAAGCATCAAGGTATTTTACTACTGTCATTCTTCCTTGTTTGCCTGAGTGGCTATTCTTCTCCTGTCCAGTTAGATGTCATCTTTTTTTTGTTTGTTTGTTTGTTTTGTATTTTGTGGTTATTTTATTTTGGGTTTTGGGGCTTTTTTTCACTTTTTCTCTTCTTCTGGTCTCCTTTTGTTTAATTCTTTCTTTCTTCTTTTCTTTTTCTCCTCTTTCTTCCTTCTTTTTTCACTATTCAGATTTATTATCTTTCTTTTTTGTTTTCCTCTACTAATAATTTTCTCTTTCTTCAACTACTTGATGAATTTAAATTTTGAAGTGAGTAAATATTATCTCTTCCCTTCCTAATTACTCCTTCACATTCTATTTCATTCTTTTCCTTCCACATCCTCCAGTTTAGCAAAACTCGGGTGATCATCCTTTGACATCCAGCTTTAATTCTACTATATTTGACTTCAGTGACCACTTTATCCAGTCCCTTGCCCATTTAACCCCCACAGAAGGCTAAAATCACTCCACTAAGGAGAAAGTTACTGCATATAAGTACATGATATAAGTTTGATTTTGTTATATAACTTTAAAGTTTGCTCTTGTGGTCAGAGGTAGCAGGTTAATGGTTACCATAGTTTGTTGGTAGTTAGGCTATAGTTGAAACTATTTCTATTGCTAACTGCACTACTTTAGCCAGAATGACATACATGTTGTAATCAGTTTTTCTTCCTTGTATGTAAACACTGTGATTGTATGGGGTCATAATCATCACCACAGCCCAGACCAAATGATTACATGCTGAGTAAATTAGGAATTTTTCATCCTTTACAAATTGGAGAGCTAGGTTCTTGAGATAATGATAAATAACCACCTACATCTAGAGGACATCCTGAAGAGCAGACAACTCCTAGGGAAGCTTCAATACTAGGGATAAAGCTATCTATATAGGAAATCATCAAGCATCAACGTGGAAAACAAATATTTTTTTTTAAAAAAAGGAGAGAGAAAATAAAAAATGACAAAAAACAGAAGCGAAATGCAACCCCAGACTCCCAGCTCAACCAGGACAATCCTGGAGCACAATGAGACAGATGAAATTGGAAGTCAAACTGGAACTTTCTGAAATGATAGTAGCAGAAGTGAAAAAAATAAGTGTAAAAGGCTATACAGAAGATAATCAGGTATAAAGATAAATGATGCTTAGAATCAAAGATATTAATGAGCTTAGAAAAATGATGGAAACAAAAGTTACTCAACATAGGAAAGAAATAGAATCCATGAAACAGATCCAAACAGAAATCCAAGAGATTAAAACCTCTATTAAAATTGTATGCAACATACTGAGTGAAGAAGATAGATCTTGAAGACATAATTGCAGCTAGTGATCATGAAAAGAAAGATATTTTAAAATAGCAAGAGACTATGAAAAATCAATCCAGCAGGTACAAAATGAAGAAAAGAAAAATAGCATAAGTTGATTGAAGTCATTGAAAAAGCTCAACACAACACAAATACTATAAAAAAATCTCTTAACAGAAATAATGGTAGAAAACTTCCCAAACATGGATCAAGAATTTGACATATAAACAAATGAAGCATATAGAACTCCAAACAGCCATGACCAAAATAAAACTACACCAACACACGTAAAAGCATGAAACAAAATACAGTAAGGTACAATATGAAGAAAGGACACTAACATTGTTTGAGTCAACTTCTACCATGGAAGACAAGAATGTGGGTAAGGAAGAGGTTATTGTTTGTAGGGAGGGTCAACTTACATAAAGACATCAGGGAAATCTTCAAGGGGGTGTCTCTGTCTCTTAGCTACAGGGTCAATTTTGACCAAAAAAAAATCTGTTTAATGCCACTTGTTTTTCCTGTGCTGCATAACACTCCAGAAATGAAAGAAAACATTATCATTCATCAGCTCCAATACTCCATTCATTATAGTTACATTGGCATGGTGCTTCTCAAAAATCCTGGCACTCAAAAGATGGCCAATCAGTGAGCAACAAAATACAAAGCCTCCTGGGAGAAACAACTCATATGCCAGAAAAAAACATCCTGGAGAGATCCAGACAGAGGGAGATGGATCTTCTTGACACGGGAAGAAATTAAAACGTAAAAAGCTTGTCAAACACATTGGGACTACAATTGGAACAGCTAAAATTACAGGACACAGCATTTTGCTGCAACCTGCCAAGTTTGCACTGGCCTGAATTTGTGCCAGCTTGAATTGGCACCAGTTGGCAGAGCCACCCAAACTCGTTCCCACCACCACTGACAGGAGCCACAGCAGCGCTGAAGTTGGGGGTTGGTGAGCCCAACAGAGAGCAGAGCCGGTGAAGGGACCCTCATTAATCCATGGTCAGTTCTGGGAATGAGACCTCCCCACACACGGAAAGGGCATGTCCAAATGGGCAACATGTTGGAATCAGGCAGGAGGAGCCTGAACTGGGGGCGACAGTGACTTCAGTTGGTTGCTCCCTCCCCAGAGCAGATTTGTGGGATTTGCTTGGACTGGGTTGCAACCCTGACCAGGACCCAATGAGCCATCCCAAATCGATTCCCTGCACCTAGCACACACTAACCTGGTGAAGGCCCCTGAAGTTTGGCTGGCCCAGTGGGAAGGGGCAGGCATATGCAGCCCCTGCTTACATCTTAGTGACAAGAGCAGGCAGGAGAGGGCAGAGGTCCCTTTCCAGCATGCTTCAGAGGAATGGTGTCTGACAGGGAAGGGGGTTGGGACCTCCACTGTACACCTGTGTGGAGGAAGCTGGGACCATGATAGGAGAGAGAGGCAAGAGGAGGCCCCCAGCCCAGAACCCTGAGAGCACTGACCCAGGAGAGGAAAAAACAAGGGACACTGAGGGCGGCAAACACGCAACATCAGACATGGCTTCAGTGGACATTAAGAGATATCTTCGGGACCTTGTAGATGAGCTCACAACTGAAACATTAAAACAGGTAAAGCAAGATATGAGTAGAGTAATAAAAGAAATGCTCTCATGAAGCATCTCTCAGAAAGATACAGACAGAAGAAGGGAGGAACACAAAAAAAGGAGAAAAACATTCAAAAAAGAATATAAAGAAAATATAGAATACATGAAGCAGATTCAAAGAGATTACCAGGGAATTAAAACTCCATTGAAAGCTGGCAAAACTCCTTAAAAGAAGCTAAGGATAGACTATCAAAACTTGAAGACAAGTTTGCAGTGTGTGATCATGAAAGGAAAGATCTCTTAAAAATAACAAGGAAACAGGCAGTAACAATACAAAGGCTAGAAGATGACAGGAGAATCTACAGTTTAAGAATAAGAAATGTGAATGAAGAAGCAGGAATACGAACAGGTGAATTACAAAGGCTATTCATGGAAATAATTAAGGAAAACTTCCCAAGCATGAGAAAAGAAAATGACATTCGGTTATGTGAGGCATACAGAACTCCAGCCACCTAGAACCAAAACAGAGCTATACCCAGACATATAATAATTAAGATACCAGAAATTCAATATAAAAACAGAATATTAAAAGCCATCAGAGAAAAGAAACTGATTACCTATAAAGGTAAGCCCATCAAGATCATGGCAGACTTCTTGACACAGACCATCAGATCAAGAAGAGCTTGGAGTGAAGTATTCCAAGCCCTGAAAGAAAATAACCTCCAGCCCAGATTGATGTACCCTGCAAAACTGTCACTAGAAATTAATGGAGAAACAAGATGCTTCCATGACAAAGAGGAACTGGGGGAGTTTGTGACCACCAATCCAACCCTACAGAGAATACTGAAGGACATT
>PVLA01000101.1:0-105158 GCA_004027455.1 Hydrochoerus hydrochaeris
GAGAAAGTGTATTCTGAAGTTGTTGGGTAGATCATGCTGTAAACATCCAATAAGTCCATTTGTCCTTAGGTTTGCTTGAGTTCTGTTATTTCTTTGCTAACTTTTTGTCTAGTTGATCTATCTCTTTGTGACATTGGCATATTAAGTTCCCCTGTTATTGCTTATTTGGTTTTTCATGTCTGTTAGTATTTGTCTGATATAGTTGGGTGCTCCTGTATTTGGAGCATAGATATTTATGTTTGATATCTTTTCCTCTTGAATTTTTCCCCTAACAAGTATGCAGTGACCTTCTTTATATCTTTTGATCATTTTTGGTTTGAAGTTCACATTGTTTTCCATCAGAATAGTTACCCCTGTTTTTTTCTAGGTTCCTTTCTCATGGAATATTTTTTTCCATCCTTTGACTTTCACTCTATGAGTTTCTTTTCAAGTCAGAATTGTTTCTTGTACACAGCCTATTGTTGGATTCTTTTCTTGATCCACTCTGTCAACCTATTTCTTTTAATTGGTGAATTGAGACCATTTACATTGATGGTTATAACTGATGTGTCCTGGCTTAACTATGTCATGTTTTTTGCCTGTTGTTGGTTCCCTGTTTTTCCTCCTTGCTTAGTTACTTGCATTGCCTGGTGATTTCTTTCTGTTTATTCTGGGAACTGCAGTCATTTTTATCTCTCTCTAATGTCTTTCAGTACTCTTTCTAGGGTTGGTTTGTTGGACATGAATTTCTTCAATTTTTCTTTGTCATGGAAGTATTTTATTTCTCCATTAATTTTCCACAAAACTTTTGCAGGGGAAATCAATCTGGGCTGAACTTTTTTTTTTTTCTTTCTGTGCTTGAAATTCTTCACTTCAAGCTTATCCTGACTTGAGGGTTTGTGTTAACAAGTCTTCTGTGATTCTAATGGGCTTTCCTTGATAGGTGAGTTTTGTCTTTTCACTAACAGCTTTTAGTATTCTGTTTTTATGCTGAATTTCAGGGATCTTGATTATGATACACCTGGGTATAGATTTATTTTGGTTATGACGCTTTGGCATTCTCTATGCCTCATTTATCAGTATATAATATTCTTTGCTCATGTATGGAAAATTTTCTGCTCTTCTGCAAATAGCTTTTTCATGTCATTTGCAATGAGTCCTGAATTTTCATTTACACCTATCAATCAAATATTGTTTTTCTTTGCATCATCTTGAAGCTGTTGAATTGTTATTTCATGATGCCTTGTTATTTTTAAAAGTTCTTTTTTTGTCATGATTCTTACCTGTGATCCTCTCTTGAACATCCAAAAGTCTATCTTCAGTTTCATTCAAGCAGTTTCCTCAGGTTTCAATAGAATTTTTAATTTCCTGGATATCTCATTGAATTTATTGCATGCATTATATTTCTTTCCTATATTGTCCATTCATGGTTTTGATTATTTTCCCATGCTCCTGTTCTTTTTTTATCTATGTGTTCTCTAGCTATGCTAAGCAATTCCTTTATTAATGTTGTCATTTCCTTTTTTTTTACCCTAGAGATTACTTCTAATTTGATTTTCTCTATAGCCTCATGAATTTATGTATTTTACTTGCTTTATTTTCACAAACTTTATTCAATGTCCTCTATTTAAATGTCTACTCTACTTATTTCTAGTGAACAGTCATTTGAGATTGCATTTTGACTTTTCTTTTTGTCATTTTTATCTCTTGATTTAATATTTTGGTTTTTTAAATCCTGCTAGTCTCAGCTATCTTTGATGTGTATCTTAGGGTCCTACTGTGTGGCTGAAATTGCCCCAATTGCTGGGTCCTATAGTGTAGGGGAGTGGCCAGTCACCTGTAATCTTTCTGCAAGCTATACAGAAGGGGAATAGCTGGATCAAATGAGACCTCTTATCCCAGTTTTTTGAAGCTTCTATGCACTTATTTCCACAGTGGTTGAACCATTCTATATTCTTCCCAAAAGTGGAGAATCATTCCTTTTTCGTTATTGCTCCTCTGACATTTGTTGTTGGTTGATTTCTTGATGATAGTCATGTTTTCTGGAGAGAGATACAATCTCAGCATTGTTTGAGTTTGCATTTCTTGAATGACCGGTGATGTTGAATATTTGCTTGTTTACCTTTCTACTCTGTTTAATTGTTTCTTTGCTTAGTGGTTTTTTCCTATGTGTATCTAGAATGTCTTTTAGTGTTCTTTGCAGGACTGGTTTGGTTGTAACGAAGCTCTTCAGCTGTTCTTTGTCATGGAAGTATCTTATTTCTCCAACCATTTTGAAAGACAGTTTTGCAGGATACATCAGTCCGGATTGAAAGTGTTTTCCTTAAGGATCTGAAGTACTTCACTCCATGCTCTTCTTGACCTCATTGTTTGTGTTGAGAAGTCTGCTCTGATTCTGTTAGGTTTTCCTTTATAGATTATCTGTCTTTTCTCTCTAGCAGCTTTTAATATTCTGTTCTTACATTGAATTTCTGGGATGGTGATTATTATATGTCTGGGTGTAGTTTTATTTTGGTTATGGCTATTTGGAGTTCTGTATGCTTCACTAATCTGTGTCAATTTCCATTCTCATATTTGGAAAATTTTCAGCTATTACTTCTGTAAATATCCTCTTGATATCATTTGTGTTGTCCCCTTCTTTTTATTTATCCCTATTAATCTTATGTTGTTTTTCTTTGGTTCATCTTGCAGCTGTTGAATTGTTATTTCCTGATTCCTTGTTATTTTTAAAAGATATTTCCTTTCCTGTTCACTAGCTACAGTCTTATCTTAGAGGTCTAAGATTCTGTCTTCACTTTCATTGAGGCAGTTTTTGCAACTTTCAATAGAATTTTTGATTTCCTGTATATCTCTTTGAATCTGATCCATGCATTCTCTTTGTTTCTTATACTGTTCATTCAGGGATTCTATATTTTGGCATTGTTTCTCTAATTTTTAACTGTGTCTTCTTTAGATGTGTTCAGTATTTCTTTTGCTATTTTTATCATTTCTTCTTTTACCTGAGAAATTATTTCTGATTTGAGTTACTTAAAGCTTCCTGGAGTTGCTTCTTTATTTCAGTTGATATCATTTTAGGCATTTCAGGTGTATGTCTTATGTTTTCTTCTATGTACATGGCTCCTAGGCTTTCTTGTTATGGGCTGGAGGTTTGAGATGCATTTTGGTCTTTTGTCTTGTCATTTTCATATATTTCCTCATTTTGAGTGATGTTCCAAAGCTTCCCCCAGGGGTGTTGGAAATCACCTCCTGACAAAAGAGAGAAATAAAAGGAGTAAAAACAGGAAAAGAGGAAGTTAAATTATCATTATTTGCAGACAACATGATACTCTACATAGAAGACCCCCAAAACTCCATTGAAAGACACTGAGACATAATAATTAAATTCAGCAATGTAGCTGGATACAAAGTCAATATTCAAAAATCAATAGCATCCCTATACACTAACAACAAAATCACTGAGAAAGAAATAAGAGAAGACACATCCTTCACACTAGCATACAAAAAAATGAAATACTTAGGAATTAATCTAGTGAAAGAAGTAAAAGAGTTATACAAGGAAAATTATAATATGCTGAAAAAAGAAATCAAAGAGGACCTCAGAAAATGGAAAGACATCCCTTGTTCATGGATAGGAAGAGTAAATATTGTGAAAATGGCCATTTTCTCAAAATTGTTATACAGATTCAATGCAATCCCAATGAAAATACCACCAACATACCTTATAGATCTAGAGAAATCACTCCTAAAATTCATCTGGAACCAGAAAAGACCTAGAATAGCAAAGGCAATTCTAAGCAGCAAAGGCAAGGCAAGAGGCATCACAATCCCTGACTTGAAGTTATGCTACAAAGATACTGTAATAAAATCAACATGGTACTGGAATAAAAACAAATCTGAAGATCAATGGAATAGATTAGAAGATACAAGCACAACATCAAACACACCCAATCACCTTATCTTTGATAAAGGGGCCAAACGTTCACTGGAAGAACAATAGTCTCTTTAATAAATGGTGCTGCAAAAACTGGCTATCCATATGCTGAAAACTAAAACTAGTCCCATGCCTATCACCATGTACTAAACTACAATCTAAATGAATCAAAGATCTAAATATTAAATCAGGAACACTAAATCTGTTGGAAGACAAAGTAGGTAAAAATCTTGAAGACAGGGCTAGGTAGAGAATTCATGAACTAGAATCAAACCGCATGGGAAATACTTCCCAGAATCAATAACTGTCATCATGTCTTATTAAAGAGTTTCTGCATGTCAAAAGAAATCTCCAGCATAGTGAAAAGAAAACCCACAAATTGGGAAAAAATCTTAGTGAACTGTTCCTCAGACAAAGGACTTCTGTCTAGAACTTATAAAGAATTAAAAAAAATCAGACTCCTGAAATTCAAAGACCCAATCCAAAATTCGGCATCAGAGATGAATACACAGTTCTCAGATGAAGAAATACAAATGGCAAGTAAATACATGAAAAAATGTTCATTATCATTAATCATTAGAGAAATGCAAATTAAAACCACATTGAGATTCCATCTCTCTCCAGAAAGAATGCCAGGTAAAGAAAAGTACCAACAACAAATGCTGGAGATGCTATGGGGAAAAAGTAACTAATCTATACTATTGGTGGAGCGCAGACTGGTACAACCACTGTGGAGGTCATTCTGGAGATTCCTCAAAAAGCACATGGAGATTGGAAGTCCAATTTGACCCTACTATTCTACTTTTAGGCATATTCCCAGAAGAACTGAAAACATCATACCACAGTGATATATGTGCACCCACTTTATCACAGCACAATTTGTATTAGCCAGCTCTTAGAAACAAACTAAGTGCCCATCAACTGAGGAATGGGTAAAAAAGTTGTGGTATTTTTATAAAATGGAGTACTACTCAGCTATAAAAAATGATCACATTGAAATATTTATAAATAAATGGATGCAACTTGAGATCATACTCATAAGTGAAATAAATCAAACTGACATGTGTAAATACTGTATAGTCCCCCTAGTGTAAGAAATGGTAAGAGTACATAAGATTTTATGATAATCATGATTCCCCATTACATTGCTTTGAAGCCTTATAATGTTTTCATTCATTAATTGGAATGGTTTTATCCTGTTTTGTTTGATTTTGTTATGTGTGATGGTATGAATAGCTATTTTGAAGAAAACAAGACATTATGGCAGCCATTGCTGATTTAATATCATCTTGCTTTGAAGTCCTACCATGATTTTTTTCTTCTATTACCATTAGTTCTATCATATTGGGTCTTATTGGATGTTACTATATGTGATAGTATAAACAATTTTTTATGGAAAATGAGATATTTTAGTAGGCATTGTTCATTTTCTGTTATTTGGTTAAGAATGCCCTGTAATAATTTCATTCTCTTGAATAGTTTTATACTATTTTGTTATGTTTGATATTATTGTGTGTGAAGCTATGCTCAACTATTTGAAAGAAAGAGACATTATGGTAGCTACTGTTAATATCCAGTGGTCTTGTTATGAAGTGCTGTGTTGCTTACATTGTTCTGTTCTGATCTGCTTTGTTCTGTCTTCTTTTGTTTTATTCTTTTTAAAATAAGATTTTTAAAAAAGAAAATTCTGAAGCATTTTTATGAAATAAAAATGTCTGCAAGAGGAAGACAAATATTGCTTCAAACTCCTTGCTGGATGACATTGTCCTAATAGACACTGTCCCATCCTTCATAACTCTTCCTTCTATTCAATACTTTTTAAGCACCATTTTATTTATATAAGAATGTTCAGAGGCAGAGTAGCTTTGAAATCCTTCCTTTCTTTGCTCTAGCACTCAAGTCTATTAACACAAGTCATTGGCTCACTTGATAAACTAGGTACATTGTACATAAAATCAACACACTCACAAAATATGCAGTGTGATAGAAATATACAATGAATGTTGGCAATGAAAAAGTTATCGCAATTAAAGGCACATTGTCATTTACCCCCTTCAAAATCACATGACTTCACATCACACTCATTTTCATTATTGTACTTTCCATTTCCTGAAGTAGTTATGGATGTCTTTTCCCATGAATGACTTTTTGAGATAATTGATCAAAAATATAGTGAATGCTTCTCTGAAATTTTATTCAAAAATAGAGACTTATACAAATATTGTGATATGTCCTCATCCTTCTTATTTGTAAGATCTGGCACCAGATTCAAGGCATGGCATCTAGAAGGCAGAGGGAGATCAAGGAGGAACCTTGGAGGGAGATATATCCTTCCAGGCCATGCCCCCAGTGACTCATCTTTTCCTAAAAGACCCAACTTCTAATACTAAGCTAGCTATACTATCCCATAATCCATTCACCTTTTAAACCCCCCACCTATAAGCATAAGAGGATCTATCTTGGGGATATCTAGATCCAAACCATAATGGTATCATTTTACTGTATACTTTGTATAGGTTCAGGTTACTTACCTCTTTTTCTTTTAAATATTTTATGTTAAATTTTTTTGTACTAGATAAAAACGTCATTGAATTTTTAATATGTTTGAATTACTCTCATGATGTTGTATTACAATATTTAACTTTATCACTACTACTTCTAGCTAATGACATTAAGGTAAGACAAACTTCCTACGGGCAGACTCTATGTTTTTCTACTTCTTTCAGCCATCAGTGAGATATATTTTATAAACAGAATAAATACACGTTAAGAGAAAAGTCATATAGTGCATAAACAAATAGGTTGAATCTAAAAAGTTGCAAAAAATAAATCATAAAAACAGCAGTTATAAGACTATCCTATGCATTTAGTAGCATCAAACAAAATACATTTTAAATAATCAGCATATTTAAAGAGAGAGGACATCTGAATAATCTTTTATGTAATGGCCATAGTTTAACATTTTTAATGCTCCTCATTTCTTCTCATGTATTTCAAGTACCTTGTTCTGTAATTTCCATTCAGCTTAAAGGACTTTGCTATTATTTGACTTGTAGTTTTACAAAATCTTCATCTTTTTATTTTTACTTACAACATAACAACTCAATTAGCCTTCATTTTGAAAGATAATTTTTCTAAAATTTGTTAAAAAAATTTTGCTTGCGAATAAATTTGTCGAACTTTGTGTATTTCCACTATACTCTTACCTTCAATATTTTTGATGAAAATCTAACATTGTCGTTGACAATAAACTTTGTTTCAACATCATAAATTAATATCTAGTCTCTTTTTAAAAGACTACAATATCAAGTAACTTGTAACATACATTTTAAGATATTTTATTGCTTAATATTCACAAAATATTATGATTAAAATTAATTTAATGACTCCATTACAGAAATGAAGTAAGTCTGACATAGCAGAGCACATCGGTAATCCCAGCACTTGAGAGACTGAGGCAGGATGCTCATTGAAACTTCAAGGCCAGCCTGGGCTGTACAGTGAGCTCAAAGGCAGCCTGCACCACAAACTGAGACCCTCTCAAATAAAAAAATAAAAAAAATAAAAAAGAAGAAATATGGCAAAGCGACATTGTTTAATTATTCAAAGTCAACTAACTTCAAAGATAAAATTTAAACCTAGGATTTCATCTCTGTAATGGTCAATGTGTTGTGTCAACTGCAGATCAGTTTAAGGAAGTGATTTAGCAGAGGCCCAGGGCTCCCACTCTGTAGCATCCCCAGCCTGTGTAAGAGGAGGGCGGGGAGATGGTGTGAGTGCTGAAGCCATCAGATGGGTGTAGTCTGAATACAATAAAAGGGAAATGAGGAAGGACTGATTACTGGTTCTTGGGAGGAGCTCCAGTCTACTTTTAGTATGATGTTGAAACAAAGTTTATTTTCATCTCCTGGCTTCTGGCACAGACTGGTTTCTGCTTGGGACTCTTCAACCTTGAGCATAAACTCTTTGGCCAACCTGGCACCCAGGAGGTGGTAATATTCTGAGAGGTCACAGTTGTTACCTGAAGACAGGTGTTGCAGTTGCTGGAAAATCAGAGGGAGAATCAACACAAACGACACAGTCCCACCCCAAGCAGCTTCCTTGTCCCAGTCCTCATCACTTGCTGGTTTCCATGTCTGAGGGCTCTGAGGATCCTAAAGTGACAGATTCTGTGTCTCTGGATGCACAGTTCCCAGCTCAAGTCCAAACACTGAGTATATGTATGCCACTTTCTCAATGAAAGCATCAATGTGGCTGCAAAACTCCCATCATCACAAGGACATTTCTGCCTGTTTGTCCTGTCTTGGAATAACTCCTACTCTAGGAGGAAACCATCACCTCCTGAGAGAACAGCCTTGCACACATTCCCACCTGGTGACATCCACCTGTGAGCTCTGCTGAAAAGAGGACCATGCTCAGGGCCTCCTCTGTGGAGTCTCCTTGTCGTGAAGCACAGCATCTCTGTCCTGTCCACAGGATTCTGTGCCCACCCATCACCAGTGCAAGGAAAATGCTACACAGTGTTGAAACCACTGCTGTTCTCCCTATCAAGCCTTTGGCATCTTGCATGAATTTTTTTTCTGATATCTACCAGACATCTTCAGTGAGGGAAGCTCCAAATTCCAGTCCCTGGAAAAAGGGTCCTGGAAACAGGGATCTTGCCTCCCTTGAAGTTGTGGTTACAGGTGACATGATCCTGCTCTGAGTCCATTCAGGGGAGCTCACTGGCCAGCTGCATGAATCCACTGTGGAATCCCTTCCCTTTCTAACCACACTGCTTAGCTCAGGCTGTGCAGGGACAGCTGGCAGACAAAGTATTTTTTTTCCTTTTTGAATCTCAATATTTTCTAATTTTGTTACAACAATACATATGATTTCAGTAATATAACATGAAAATAAATTACTCACTTTAAATACTACATTTAATTCTAGAAGTAAAGAAAATGAGCACACTTGCAATGATAATTTAAAATCATTATGAGGTTGTATTTTAATATATTTTTAAAATCTAGTAGTGGACACTAACCTGGCCTTATCCACTAAAGAAATGAAGCACTCTTTGATGAAATGGTTAGCTGCAAGTATCTGGCAGAAATGTGTCTGAGTACAGAAAAGAGCTAAAATATGAAACACAATAAGCTATCAAAAGCATCATTCTCAGCCATGTAAGTTTTGATTAATTATTTCATCTTTGTATACATACACACAAGCCATTGTGAAATAAAATTATTCTGAATGATTTCTATGTACTTCTTTAATTACTTAAATTATTCTTTACTTAAATTATTACTTAAATTTTCCTGAAACTTGGACAAGCTACTTAACATTTTAAAACTCATTTTACACACTTATGAGAAAAGTTTATTATTGATCTAATAAGTTGTTTACAGCCATTTAGATTGCATATGTAATGTAAACCACCATAGGGTCTGAATTTTAGAATAATTAATTAACTTTCTCTAATAATCTTCCTTTTACTATCATTACTAGTTTTGTAATTCCTCTCTCAAAAATTATTGTAACTGCTAACATTTCTCTCTAGTGATAAAGTCAATTCTTTCCATTTAGAGGTAATGTTTATTTCTTATACTCTCAATACTTTAAAAACATATTCAGGTATTCTTCTCTTTACTATATTGAATTTAATACAACAAAGATCCTGCATATAACTGTGATAGACTTAAAAGATTTTTTTCATGTTCACACAGGTTTGCTTCAAGTAGCAGAGATAAGTGCACAGAACTTGTCGTTCACAGAACTTGCTTAGCACATTAAATTTTGACTTAGAATCAGCGTCACTGCTGTCAGACATCCAATTAAATCCAATCTTACTCTGCTGGTCCTAAAAGAAAGTGAACAAGTCTCAGTTAGAAAGAGAAAGTAAACCTTTTGGGTGAGGCTGGAGCACACTAGTTATTAAATTCTACTATTTTAAGGTACTTCTAGAAAGTTTACCTTCTGTGTTCTGTAGACAGAGAAGCATAGAAATTTCAGGATGGGAAGAAAGTTACAACTCCTTCTGATTGCAGTGGTCCTTGTAGCACATTATATGCATAAGACTATCCCAGAAAATTTTGAGGACCCATGGAAACTAATGTGGTACAAGACTAATCTGGAAATTTTTGAACATTTGGTAAGTCAGGAATTTTATGAATTGATATCTGCATGGCATTTTATGAATTCTGATTTGTATATGATATGAAGTTAGGTTTCTAGGATTCTGTTCATTTTATTTATTGATTTACTAATTCATTTCATTTACTGATTTAAAATAAGTGTTACAGCTTTTGATTAAAACTTAGAAATGTGAATGTTTTAGCTTGCTTTCCATATTATAATTATAAACAAGGAGCCATTTCAACAGATTATATTTATGAATTTATTTGTTTAGATACCATTAATATGATCAAGATCATCTTTCTTAATTATTATCTTATGTTCTAGTTGGCATTTAAATTCTGAAAATAATCTGGAGATTGTCTTACCACGCAGCACTAGTTAAGTATTTTTATGCATTCTTCTATAGGTTTCAGAGTACATAAAAAGGTCATGTCCGTAATATTTAAGAAACTATGAAGGCCACATTGGTGACACTTGCTCCGTGTTACTCAAGAGAGGCAACATATGCAGAAGCAGGAGGGGAGACCCTGCTGTCATGGAAGCTGTCTGCTTCCCAGAGCAGCTCTGGCACAAACTAGAAAGGTGTGGTCTTCTCTGGCACCTCTGAGATATTTCCTCACTATTTCTTTCAGTATTTCAGTCACTTCATGTTTAAAGTTCATTTTTCAGAATTTAAATTAGGCAGATGTAATTACTTTTATTTTTCATTTATTCAACACTTCGATTCTCTGTCAAATCTTCCTAGGCAAACAAAGCATTGATTCCCAAAGAATAGATATTTTAGTAGGGAGGAATAATAAATTAGAATTAAATGAATGAATTTCAGATGATAAGTAACTTGAAGGAGGTAAAACAGGTAAGAAGAGACTAACATGGGCAGATAGTGTAGACAGGGCTACTGCATTTATGATTGGAGGAAGCTGTGAAAAAGATGAAAAATTCTATCAATACTCTAAACGCTGAGGAAAATTTTTCCAGCATAAACAACTGCAAATGCAAAACTCAATGCACAGTATTGATAAGTTTGATAAATGATATAAAGCACTTGCAATGGATGGGAATATTGCTGCAATTTAATTTGAAAAGGTACCATGGCATATCGTACAGTGTGCTTTGTGCCCAATTAGTACATTTTGATTTAATTCTATGTGTAATATGCTGTCAAGAGTTTTAAGAAGTGGCTTTATTTTTCTAATGCTTGCTCTGTTTGCCCTTTTGTATGAGAAATATCTAAGGTTTTGGGTTGTTTTGTTTTATTGTTGCTGTTGTTATTTGACTGTAGCTATGAATTGCTTTTATTCAGTTGTCATATATCAAGTTATCTGTGAGTTTTTCTTCCTCTGTAGCTCTTTAGTTTTGTGTTTTGCTTTCTGAACTTGGTTTATACATATATTTTTAGCATTATCTAAAGCAATACATTATAAAAGTAATTTCAATGCATTTTTTCTGCCATACTTATTTTTTGTCTATTGTGCTCAATTATTTCCTTGTCCTTGGGATTTTTCTGATTGGTTTGGCTGCCTTCCTTCAAACTTGTGTCAATCAGTGTGAGTTTCTACTTATATATTTTATTGAAGAACTGTAAATGAAGCAAAGTCCATAATTCTTTTGGACTTACAATATCAGTAAATATCACTTCCTAGTTATGCAAACTTAGACTTCTTACCTTCCTTGGGTTTCTTTTCCTTATTTCTCAAATGACAATGATAATATTATCTATTTCAGATAAAGCTAGAGTAATTTTACCGAGACCAACACACACAGAGTGCTTGGCACACTGTCTCATTCTTTGGCAGACTGGCTCGCCCTTCCTCTCTCATTCTTATTTCACCCTCAAATCTGTCTCCCATCAGGTATCTACCTCCTGATATTGCAAAGGGTCCCCTTATCTCCAAAACACCTTAGTACTTTTGCACAGAATGATTTTTTCCCTTTTCATATTTGGTGACTTATATTGTTAAAAGATGTCTTTAAATATTAGACAAATGTATTTTCAGTTTAAAAACTTTCCCAGCAGACATTAGCTAGCACCACTGTCATAGACTGGACACTGTCAAAGTATTGGATACATAGCTCTTGGAGCATTTGTATTATTAATAGCTCATTACTTGTCTTTCAGCCTTCTGTTGGAGGTTCCTGAGAAAAGAGTTGTTTTGTTCACCTCTGGAACTCTAAAGATGAGTAGGGAAACTGAACAATTTTGTGAAATAATGATTCAATAAGTGCATTTCCTTTTTGAAATAACAATTACTGTCTACATAAACACTGCACTTCTGATTCTTCTAAAAAGATAAAGGAGATTCTTTTATAAGGATGCCATTCATTTATTTTGAGCTAATAAAGAATTGATATGTATTTAAATGCTCAAAAATCTCTTCAAATTTGCAAATTGAAATATAAAATTGTGTATAAATTTTAATTTCAGGCTACATTTCTGGAGTTTCTGGGACTTTACAACTTTTTGGATTTACTAGCAGTGACTACAGCATTAAATGAAGTTCCTCCAACTTCAGATGACAATGTCACTGTAGTTGAGACAAAATTTGACAATACCCCTGTCCGTGTATATATACCAAAGAGGAAGGCAGAGGCACTAGGAAGGGCTGTGTTTTTTATACATGGTGGTGGATTTTGTTCTGGAAGTGCTGGTAAGTAGTTGCTTTGAAAAATCTCTGCCGCTGAAGCAGTGTGCAAAGATTTTCCTGAAGGTTTTGTACAGACCTTAGCGTGGATACTACAGACACATCTGTATTCTTGTGCCTTGATATCTTGCAAAGTTTTATTCTTTGAAGTTCCAAATCACTCTTTCACATTATATATGCCTTTCTTCATCAACTTAGGTAGAGCTGCAAAGACAAAAGGTTTTCCATGCATTGCATTGGTTTAAGAAATCATACTGTACATTGCTATTTGCATGATTTTCTATTTGATATTACAGGACCAAATAATGTATTGATTTATTTACTCAAATTTTTTTGTGTGTGTATAAATCTTCCAGGAATTTTAGAGAGGTCCTGGAGGTCTTGAAACACACAAAATTCCTCTTGGAGTTTAAATTCAAATGAAGACAATAGCTAATCAATTAATATGTAAGTAACACAGTATATTATAAACTGACAAGTGTAGGAATAATAGACAAAAGTAATCAAGATGGGGTGAAAATTGCAAAATTCTGGGTGTGTAGAGAATTAGAGAAATTGGAATGTATTCAGAAATGAATATACTGGGGAAAGAATCTAAGTCATGTGAGTAAGAAAACCTACTTCTGTTCCACAGTACTTCACTTTCAATAAGTAGAATCTACATCAAGGAGAGGGGTGGGTATTGGATGGAGTCTAAGTTAAAAATTCTAAACTCCACAGGGAAAGAACAGTCCAGAGAAGAAACATTACAGCAAAATGTGTTAATTAATGTGACAGTTCTGGAAAGCTGAAGGGGTGTGGGGAAGAAAGAAGAGAGGGAGGGGCAGAAAAAAAATTTTCTGACATGAGATGATCACGCTGTTTCATAACAGATGGCGTATTTACCAGGAGGGTGTGGACAGGTCCCTGGAAGACAGAAACACAAGTATCAGGTAGAAGAATAAGGCAACCAACAAAACATTAAGAACTGATCAGAGAGGTCATAAAATGAAAAAGGACACCAAACAAGGAAGAAGAACTAATGAGGAGTGCTGAATGGCATAAAGATGCCACGTGGGCAGGATGGAGACACGTCTCTTGGATGCTGAATTTGAATGTTAATTGTGTCGGGTACAAGCTCAACAGATATTTATATAGAGACACATTCCAGCATGCAAAAGTATAAGGAAATGGGAGGAATGCTTCCTTGCCTTTAAGAGACTTGGTTTCAAAAGGAAAAAGAGAAAGATAAGATTAAGTGAAGGATTAAGTAAAAGCGCATAATTTCACTTTTTGTGCCAGAGAAGTATGAGCAACTTGGTGAATTAACAATAAATGACATGATAGACAGAAATAGATTAGGAAACAGATGACTGTTAGGTTGACTTACCAATGTAAAATCATCATGGAAGCAATAAAAAAGAAGAAGATTTATGTCACCAGCAAATAATTGAGTATGGATGGAGAAATAAATATGGATAAGAGGAACATCTAATTTTGTCCTTAGACAAGAATAAAGGAACAAAGACACACCTCAGCAAGATACACTTTCACAAGAATAGGACTGGTAAAAGTATTAAATGAGGGAATTCTAGATTTTTAAGGGAGAATAGTCTATTTCACTTATATATGTATGACTATCCCCTTAATCCAAAGGTTGTTGGTGGGCCCTCTACGTTAGCATTACTCTACTTTATTTCCTTGGCTCACTCATCCAGTGGCACATTGCTTATGTTCATGACTTGTCTTTTTAAACAGTGAGTAACTATATCATAAATTAATCCTTGTACGGTGAGACACTTTGAATTGTCTTCAAGAGAATGAAGCTCGCTAAGAAAGGCCAATGATGAAGCACGGTCAAGAGGTGTAAAGGTTGAAGAGCAACTAGCAGGTTCAGGGAAACCTGAATTCCACTGAGTTGTGGGTGAGTAGTTTCTTATTTAAGTAAATGTTAAATTAGTCTCCCTGTTATTTGAATACACAACACACAAAGAAGTTCCAGAATGCAAAACAAGAGCAACAATATTTTCAAGGTAACATCTTTCCATTGTCAGTAATATCCAGGTTTTATTCTTTTTATTTCAGCTTTGTGTAACTATGATCTCCTCTCAAGATGTACAGCAGAGAGACTTGATGCTGTCGTTGTGTCGAGCAAGTAAGATCTTTATTGTTTTGCTTTAGGTCCAGATGCCTGACCTAGTCAGATTCTCTTTTCTTTCTTGAGGAGCAGAGGCCTGATTATGCCAAAAATAAATGTTTCTCATTTTACATGGAGTAGACAATTTAAAAAGAGTACTAACCTACCCTGAGTAGCATTCAGAACCAAAACAAAAACAAAAACAAAAAAACAAAAAAAACCTACGTGTGCATATGCACTTTATAAGCTAGTTGAAAAAATAATACAGAAATTCACATAAGCTTAAATTGTATTATCCATGGACATAATTACTTGCATTGGGTTACCTTTCCACCTTCAGTCATGGTCTTTAAGAATATGTTTCTTGGAATCAGTGGATTAGCAACAAAGCACATTATAAATAATCCCTATCTCAAATGCATACTAATTTTCAATGAATAATGAAATGAAGAAAGACAGCTATCTTACAGTGTCATTGAACTTGTCATTGAGAAAACCATTTTTATAAAGTGTGAAGTGTAACATGCATGAAGTAGGAAAATATTCTAAGTAAAAGAAGCAAGTCAGAGAGACCTTCAAATACATTATTTTGGTTTTTGAAACAGTAAATCTAGGTGAATCTAAACAGGCAAAAAGATTTTGGTTACCTGTGGATTGAGGTGGGGGGGAGAAAATATAGAACATGAATACCAACGTGAATAGGTCTGGTTTTTTTTTCTTTTCTTTTCTGTCCTTGTTTGTGAGAAAAGTATTCTAAAATTGATTATGAATATTGGTGCACAACTCTTTGAATACATTGTAAATCACATTACCAATTGCATACTCTAAGTAAACTTTATGAACTGTAATTTATATTTCAATAAAGTGGCTGTTTTTAAAATGTAAACATATGGTACTTAATATGTGCATTGATATATGAATGCTAAAATATATGTATTTCTCTTTTGCAAAATATACAAACATCCATAAGTTAAATAATATCAAAGAAAAAAGCTTGAGAAGAAATAGAAGAGAATTTCCAAATTCTCAAATATATAAAACATTGATGTAAATGAGAACAAAAATCAATCATATTATGCAGTTCCTCTATACTTGATATTATAGCTAAAATGAAAAAGTCATAAAACATGAAATGCTAGAAATAACAGGCATCCCAGACCTTTTCCTAAACTGATTGTTCACTAGGTACACTGTTTTTCAAAATTCTTTGGCAATATTAAATAAAGCCATTCATATATTATAACTGTAACGATCAATACCACATGTATATATCAAGGGAACTATATGTGTTCAAATATCACCTAGTAAATATCCAGAGCAGCACTTTTTTGAAGGTCAAAACTGCAAACAACAGAAATTCTCATAGCATCTTTAAGTTGAAAAAGATTTATTTATTTATTTATTTATTTATTTATTTATTTACTATTCATTTAGTTGTGTTGAGTATTAATCTAGAATTCCCTCTCAACAAATTTTTAAATGCACAGTACATTCTTGTTGACTATGTATATGATGCTGTATGATAAATCTCTACAGTTTATTCATAATATTGGCTGAATCCTTTCTTTTTTTTTTTTGGTACCAGGGATCAAACTCACAACCACGCACTTGCAAGGCAGGCGCTTATGCCACTAAGCTAAATCCCCAGTCCCTGAACTCCTTCATTATTAACTCCTCACTTCTCCCTCTCCACAGCCTTTGGAAATCAGCATTTGCTGTTCGAGTCTATGACTTGACCATTTTAGATACCAGATATAAGAGGGATCACATAATCTTTGACTTTCTGTGGCCATTCCGTCAACATGCTATTGGACAAGTGAGTTGTGGAGTACTCACACAGTGCAGTATGACATAGGGCCTCAAAAGCACACAGTGATGTATATGAGGTTCAAAAACCCAGTATAACTCAACATTCTATTTGAGTTCATTTATTTTAAGGACAAAACCAAGCAAGATTTGTTGCTTCTTCTATATCCATTACAGAACATGTAGCCAATAGATAGAAGACATCTGAGTGCCATTAGTATTGAATTTAATGACCTAGGTTATAGTGCTATGTTCAGTTTGCATTCAATAATTTGTGCACGTAGAATATGTTCGTTTCTGTCATGCATATTATATTTTAATTGATTTATCAAATGTGACATGAAAACCATGTTTTCTCTCCAAAGCTATAGATTATCGCCTAAGTATCATTTCCCAAGCCAATTTGAAGATGTATATAATGCTTTAAAGTGGTTCTTACACAAAAATGTTCTTGAAAGCTATGGTGTGAACCCTGAAAGCGTCTGTGTTTCAGGAGACAGTGCAGGTGGAAATTTGGCTGCAGCAGTGACTCAGCAGGTAAGATGTTCATCATTTCTGTGGAGTTTTTGCTAATCTGCTTATAAGTAGATTAAAATACATACATGTGAATTTAATGGTAGAATTTATAAATATCTAAGACAGTATTTTAAAATTTTTTCACACATCACAATGTCAATTTTTATTCTGGTCACAGACATTTTTTTTCTTAATGTAGCAGCAATTCTCTCATTACATCACTGATAAGATTATTATGTGTCAGTAAATGTTATCATAGGTAAATGAGACAGAATGAGATCAGAAAATTACCATTTAACCCTTTAGATACTCAAATGCATTGAATAACCTTAAATGAAGTATTCCTTTATCACCAAAATAATCATATAGCTTTTAGGAAATTATCAGCGCAAAGATTTTTGTGTTACTTACAAAGAAGAAAAATAAATATTTCAAAAAATTTGTATTTGTCTGTAAAATCAGATTTAGCTGTTATTAAACAGTAGTAGTAAAGTAATGATAAACAGCATTTTGCAACCCATATTGCACATGGAGTGGATTCAATTTTATGACAAAAATATCCTATTAATGATTGATGTTTACATATCAATGATTTTCTCATGTAGTAGTGGAGGGGATGTTGCTTTCTGCTTGGAAATGAAGAGGCTTGGATATTTTTAGTTGATTAAGTATAATCCGGATTTAATTAAATATAATTTCTGGTATTTATTATTTATAATCATTTATATTAGTTGTAGATAAAAATTATTTGGCTAATAGTGTATATTTGACAACATTTCTAAATAAAATAATGTCACATTTGGGCTTTGCTGTAACCAAAGTAAACAACAAATACTGAAATTTGGAAAATATTTCTAATCACTATTGTGAGCTTTATAATGCAAATAAAAATAACTATATTGGACATCAAAGACCTGAATTTTCTTGAAAGTCATTTCAAGATGTCATCTTGACCAGTTCATTTAACCTCTTTAAGCTTCCATTTCTTCATCTGTAAGAAAAAGTGAATATTTTGAATCTCACAGTCTTGTTCTGAGGGTCACATAGCTAAATTTACTTTAAAAATACTTTGTGACTTATAGTAATCCTTATAGATAGTCTGTCTCCAAAATACCCAAATTGATCTTTTTAAAAAAATAACCATTAAAATGTAAATCAATAGTATTATTTGCAAAGTATTTAGATATATTCAATATCTGTTTTTATTTATAAGCTACATGTATATTTATACTGTAATGTACATTTTGAAGATCATAAACATACATTTAGAGATGTATATTTTATAAAATTAAAAAATACTTTAAAAATCTTTTAGGGGAAAACTTTTTGTTTTATGCATACTTGTGCATTCCTGTTTTCTGATCACTTATCTTTACATCTATTAGCACATCAGGGCTGACCAAAGACGATAGTTAATGGAATGTTTCCCATGGAAAATTTTTAAAGTAGTATGTGCTGTTTGTAAAGCTGGAAATTCTTGCTAAGTAAACCTGATTCTCATGGAAAAAGCTATTGATGTATTGGTGTATTTAAAAAGGAAAACTTTTATATTTGAAAAGAAAACTTTTTATATTAACCAAAAAATCTAATGAGATTAATTTACAAAAGTCTTGAACATGTCATCTTGGAAGCAAAAATAGGACACTGACTAAGTAATTATTGCCTAGAGCTTTTTGCATTTTCTAGAAGGAAGGCAGGGCAGATAGTTTCCCTCAAGCAGAAAATATAACTGACATAAGAAATATCTAGTTCTAAGAATAGCAAAGGCAATCCTGGATAACAAAGACAAGGCAGGAGGCATTATAGTCCAAGACTTAAAATTATACTACAAAGCTGCTAAAATAAAATCAGCATAGTATTGGCAAAAGCAACAACAACAACAACAACAAACAACAGACCTAAGGATCAATGGAAGAGGACAGAAGATACAGACACAACTACAAACACACTTAGCCATCTTATATTTGATGAAGGGGCCAAAACTGTTCACTGGAAGAAAGACAGCTTCTTTAAAAACATAACTTCTTTAAAAACATAGCTTCTTTTAAAACATAGCTTCTTTTAAAACATAGCTGTTTTAATAAGTGGTATTGGAAAAACTGTCTACATACCAAAGACTTAAACTAGACCCATGTCTATCACCATGAACTAAAGTCAAAATGAGTAAAAGATCTAAACATTAATATAGAAACACTGAAGCTACTGGAAGACAAAGTAGGTAGAAATGTTAGGGAGACAGGGGTAAGCAAAGAGTTCATAAACAAAAACCAAACTGCACAGGAAATACATCAAAGGATCAATAACTAGGATCTCACCTTATTAAAAAGTTTTTGAGCAGTGAAATAAATCACGAACAGAGTGAAAAGAAAGCCCACAGATTGGGAAAAGATTTTTGCCGAGTATTCCTCAGAAAAGGACTTTTATCCAAAACATATAAAGAGCTGAAAAAAATTAGCCCCCCTAATTTAAAAGACCCAATCCAAAAAGGGACTTCTGAGATGAAGATACAATTCTCAGATGTATAAATATGAATTGCAAATAAATAAATGAAAAATGTTCAATGAAATATTTAAATTACAACAGCACTGAGGTATCATCTCCAGAAAGAATAGCTAACCTCAAGAAATTAACCAATAAGAAATGCTGGTGGGGATGAGGAGAAGGGAAGCTTTTTCCACTGCAGTAGAAGTGTAAACTGGTGTAACCACTCTGGAAGTCAGTGTGGAGATTCCTTAAAAAACTAAGGTTAGATGTTCCGTTTGACCCAGCAATTCCACTTCTAGATGTTTTCCCAGAAGAACTGAAAACATTATGCCACAGTGATACATGTGCACACATGTTTATAGCTGCACAACTTGTAATAGCCAGATCTTGGAAACAACTCAAATGTCCATCAGCTGAGGAATGGATAAAAAAGATACAGAATTTTTATGAAATGAAATACTACTCAACACCAAGGAACAATAGTCCCAAATCTTTTATAGGTAAATAGACACAACTAGAAACTATACTTCTAAGTGAAATAAATCAGCCTTGCTTCTCTATACACCATATTGTCTCATTAGTATAAGAAAATAAGGGAGTAAATAAGATTCAAAAGTTACAATAGATTTAGTAAAAGGGAAAGAAACTGCTCATAGGGAAATTATACTGATTGATCAATCTTGCATGCCTGTATCTGGTAGCCTGAGCAATTACTTTGAGGATATCAATATGCAGTATAAAAACCATTGTTAAATTCCTATCATCTTGTTTTGAAATCCTACATTGCCATTGTTTTTTGTTGTTATTGTTGTCATTTTGTTTTTGTTGTTTTTTAATTGTTGGTTTGCTTCTTGATTTTTTATGTTTTTCTCTCTGAAATAAAAAAAAGAAATACGTAGTTCTATGAATCCATTTTGAATATTTTTTTGAGATGGTATGTTGGATTTATTCTGTAAAATGTCACAGATTATAAATTTATACATAAAGCAGGTCATTACATTTATTTTATTACTTATAAATGGAAATAATTTATGTAAATCATCTCAATTCTTTCTTAGCAATTACATGACCCAGATGTGAAGATCAAACTCAAGATACAGTCTTTAATTTATCCTGTACTTCAGTTTTTTGACTTAGATTCTCCATCATACAGAGAACATTCGCATATGCCAACTCTGTTAAAATCACTAATGGTCCGGTTCATAAGGTTCCTAAGGTTCAACAGACAGGTCATTTGAGAAAGCCTTGCTCTCCAATCAGCATGTACCTGAAGAATCAAGTCATCTCTTCAAGTTCGTTGACTGGAGTTCCTTGCTCCCTGAGAAGTTTAGGAAAGGACATGTTTATAAAAAGCCAACTTATGGCAGTTCTGAGTTGTCTCAAAAATATCTTGGGTTCCTAGACGTGAGGGCATTCCCTCTTTTGGAAGATGACAGCCAGTTACATGGTTTACCCCTGACCTATGTCCTCACTTGTCAGTATGATGTTTTGAGAGATGATGGACTCATGTATGTCACCAGGCTTCAGAACGCTGGAGTTCAAGTGACCCATAACCATGTCGAGGACAGATTCCATAGAGCATTTGCCCTTCTGGAATTTAAAATTGGTTATAGACTGATAGCTCAGTACATTAATTGGCTAAAAGAAAATCTATAGGAAAATGTGCACTGATATTGGAAACTGAACTTTCTTAGAATGGTCAGCTGAAGATCAACATACAGCACAATAATTGTTACTGCAAATAAAAACTTTGTTGTTTAGTTTCTGATATGCACGAATTTCATTCAACATTTCACATGTGAATGTGCTATCTCTGAAAATTTTCCTCTTATACTGTTAAACTTACTTTTTAACATCATATTTTGTTGTGTGCTCTCTGTTCTCTGTGTGGCTATTATTTGAAATTATATGAGGAAATATATGAGAGAATATTGTTTGTCTGAGTAACGCTGACATTTGCATCAGTGTGTGTTTGGGGACTGAAACACTCCTACATGCTTCAGCAGTCTTTTCAAAAGCAGTTTCCCCAGTGCAATGTGAATTTTTCCCACCACAAAATTATTTTCCTTGAAACATTTCTAGAAACCAGGTACCAAGTGTTACACTATCTATGTGGACGATTATTATGGCACTATGAGGAGCTACCTGCTGTGGATTTGGGGGAAGGCAGGGAAATCGAGTTTCAGTAAAGAAGGAAAAGGTCTTCAAAGTAGGCAGTGATCTACTGACAGACAAAGATTGTATCTGTAAATAGATAACCACCAACAAAATAATCATAGAAAATCTTGACCTGTGAAAAAACCTGACACAGCCATGGAGGTAAGATAAAATGGACTGTGGTGCAGTTTGGGCAGAAATATTTGTATTAACTATGAACTATGGAATGCATCATCATTGTGAGGGAGCACTTGAAAAGGCATGTTTAAGTGGTGCAAAAGCGCCATCAGTGTTGTGATGGGTGTCAAAGGTAGCTTCATTGCTTTTGACTTCACCATTTTGAGGGGATTTTTGTGTTTATACTCACAGTTGTATTTCAAGTGCCACTCAAATATTTGATGTAACCAGAGATGGGTAGAAAAAAATAACTACATTTGAGTTTATTCCATTTTGTGAAGAAAACAATAGTAATCTCAGAAATTTAACCAGTAGACTCCTTAACTTGCATTTTCTTGAACAATGTCATTAGAAATTTTACCATCAAAAATATCAAAATTTCTTTCTTTCATCAACAAATGAAATATTAACAGGCAGCTCACATACATGCTGCAAATATGTATGGCAATAACATTAAATATTCTGGAATAATTATTTTCTGCATAAATAAGTTTAGGCTTAATAGTAAATACATGAATATACATGTAAGTTGGATGTGTGTTCTCCAAAATTGTTTCTGTGACATACACAAGCACCAAATGTGTTTATTTCTTTGAAATAAACTCCTGAATTAATTCATTACTTAGTACCTGATATTATAAACACATTTTTGAGCATAGAGGTGAATTCTTAACTTATCAAAGATATTTTCACATACAACCAATATTTTTCAAAATTTAATTCATGTGAACATAACTCATTCAATAAAATCATAGCAGATAGTCAATTTATTAAGGCTCATGAAAGTAATCTTTTGATAGTTTGAACTGTCTTTGTAAAGGCAAAAACATGAAATTTCCAAATACAGTGATTGTATTGGAAGGAAAATCCCCCAAATTCCAATCATTGGTGAATTCTACCTTCAGATAGTTTCTCAAAACAAATTAAAACATAGTTCTACAAAATGGCTTGTTAAATTAGGTTCATTAGCATTACTGATGTAGAAAGTGGGAAGATTCTCTAAATTTTTGTATTTTCCTTCTCTTCAACTTCGAATACCTGAAAACTAGTGTTGAGTTAGGGATCCTTGATCCTCTGTATTTCCTTTACCCCAAGTCCCAGCGGTAAAGTGAGAATTTGCTTTGCTCTTTGCTTCTTTCAGTCCATTCTTTCTAACCCCTGCCTTGTTCAAATAAGAAATTTTGTGCCTTCTCCAAAATTTCAATACCAAATTCTTAACTTACTCAAATTTTTTCCTCAACTTCTGAAATACTGGAGGTACTTGTAATTCACAAACAATATCAACATTTCACTTTTCCTCCCACTGCTTTCATTTAATTTCCATTCCTTACCAAAAGGTTTTCTATGATTACAGAACTTTCTTTCCCTCATTCATATGATCAACTCTTTTACCTCTTCTGACTTAATGGTCAAAAAATCAGTCTTTCTGCATACGCAGCACATCTGCAACTAAAATCTGTAAGAAAAATAAAACAAATGCTGACATGTCCTTTCTTTAAACAAGATCAAAAACTTCAAGTATGCCATTAATGATGCTGAACTATATTATTCTCCACTTTGATGAATCTTTCGTCTTTACTCAAATCTCCAACAGTTCTGCTAGCCAGTTCCTTCCATTTTACCGAGAAAAATTTCAAGTAAACTTTACAAATTATTACTTTGTGTTGACCAATGCAACAATACACTCACACTCATCCATGTAGTTCAGTCTCTCCTCCTGACCTAAGCATTCATGCTCCTGTAGACTAAGACTGGTTGTTTCAGTGTGTGTGTTTGGTTCTATTCTGTTTTGATTGACAGAATTATGATCTTAAGAGGTATCTCCTTTTAATCTGCATCATTAATTTCTCTCTCTACTGATGTATGGCCATTAATGTGTATATTTCAATTTTACATATCTTAAAAAATAACAAAATTCTTCATTATCATTTTTATGCTCAGTCTTCTTACTCTTTTTCTACTTTCATACAATATTCTTAGGTAGAGATGTTTGTTCTTGCTGTCTTTACCTCTTCTCACTGTGTTCTTTATTATCTTCATTTTCATCAGTATTTCTCTTGTTTTAACCACTGAAATTGTCCCCATAAGTTATGCCTCTTCTTTACCAAATTCAGAGGTCAATCTTCTGTCCTTGTCTTGCTTTTCTCACAACCAATGTTTGACCTGTCTACTCTCTTCCTTAAAGGACTTTTACTTGCCTTTGGGCTCCAAAAGTCTTCTTATTTCCATCTCAGGGACATTCTTTCTCCGTTCCATTTATTGTGTAATTTCTGTTCATAAATCTCTTCTGCATGGAGTATTTCTAGTCTCAGGCCTCAGACATCTCCTCTGTCTCCACTTGCTTCTCCATTCCTGTCTTCAATGACCCCTATGCTGAAACCTGCAACTCAGAAGTCCAACTTGCCTGTCTGGTAACTATAACAACTTCTTATAAAAAGGTTGCACTTCAATTTACATTTAAAAGATTTTTTTTGGCTTCTACAACAAATATTCTTTTGAGAAAGTTAGATTTTGTTTACCTTATTTTAGGATTTCTTTGGAAATTTTCAGCATGCTTGTTTCTCCATATATTAGCACTAATCCTCACTCTTTTTTTTAAGGAGTTTTATATCAAGATATTTTGTTGAGGATTTGTGTTACATCTACATGTAGGATAGAAAGGCAGTTCTCAAATTTTCATTAGCATCACACAGGGAGCTTGCTAAACACTTAGATTTAGGCTCCAACCCAAAATTTTTGACTTGAGATATCCATTGTGGGACCCAAATCATTTTCATTTTCCATGAATGATTGGTGCTCCTAGTCTAGTCATCATAAGAAGTTACTATCAGTTTCAGGGGTTCTTCAAGTTTAATGATGACTAAGAACCATCAGAAAGGATGATACAATCACACCAAGTTTTCTTCCTTCAGAAGATCCGAAGGGGATTCCAAAGTACCTTTGGGAGTACCTTGGAAAATCAGTGAGTAGCAGAGATAAACAAGCATGTTAACTATTTCAGGAAAACTTCACAGAAAATGATTTTGTTACCTAGATGGAGAAAAAGAAAACAGCAATATGCCCACAGGAAGCTTTGCAGGAGGCTTAACATTTGCCCTGAATTTTGAAGAGCTGTCAGGAGTGTCTCACCAAGAGGGAAATTGAGGGAAAGCGTTTGAAGCATGAGAGGCCATGGCCCACAAACCTGGTGGTGATAAACTACAACATCCACTTCATGCTGTGCCATCCTCTCTGAAAAGTGGGTTGACAGGGAGTTTCAATACAAAAGCATAGTCATGAGAAGCTTGAGTTGCTTAGCCAAATACCCTGAATGTGGTTTTGAAAGATTGCAGGAGCCAAGTAAGATTTACACTGGTGAAGTCCATAATTGAATCTTCATTATCACAGTGTGGTGAACAAACTGTAAAGACACAAAAAGGAAACAGAATGGAATATAAGATGTTCATGTAACAATCATGCAGCCTAAGAAACTGTGACAATAAAAATTGTGTTTCTGAGGAAGCTGATAAAGGATATCAAGAGGCAAGGAGTAATCTGTTCCATTGATGCTAAAATTAAGATATGAAAAAGTCTAATATATGTAATTAAGATAAGTAAAAATCTAAGATAGACCACTAAAAGTGTGTTTTGTGAGTCAGTCACTGTGCATGTTTTCCTATCATCTGCGCTAAGTCTTAAAACATTATGATTCATTCAAAACATTTTTCTTTGTTTCTGTTTTCCTAGAAAGTGACAGTAATCTCATATTACTATCATGCACAATATGTTAAGTCAGATATGAAGACAGATCCCAAACTAGTTAGTCTCAAACTCTAGAGGTAAGACAGAAGCATCAGTATATTTTATTCTTTGTGAGATTTCAATGTGCAAGAGGGTTAAGAAATTCTGTTTCAGAATGAGGAATATTTCTAGTTCATGAACAGATTTTTCAGACCCTTTAAATGATTTGATTTCTCACTGGTAACATGGAAAACTTCCATAGCACTTAATAATGTTATACCCTAATTTAGAAAATAATTATGCCAAAAAATCCTAATATTACATGAGTATATAACTGTATATTTGTGCATATTTATCAACTTCCTGAGGCAAATAATAATATCAATTAGTATTTGCACAGAAGGGAAAGAATTTAAATTGTGTGGGATTTCAAGAAAATATCTCCAACAGATGCCAGACCTGAAATAAGCCCTAGTGAGGTCAAGTTCAGGTTCTACTATCAGTTGCTTCCAAAAATTAGAGGTTATTCTGCTTTTTAGGGAGGATGTTAGGAAAAGGAAAGCAACTAAGTAATTGAAGAATCATTTTAAGTATAAAACACTTATCTGCAAAAATTATCTCAGGGAAGCTCAAAGTTTTGGGGACTACCTCAAACAGTAAAAGATCTATTATGAATAGTGAGGCATGTTTCTAAACAAAAGTTATTTATACTGGCCAATTTTGGTGGAACACATCTGTAATCCCAGCACTTGGGAGACTGAGGCAGAAGGATCAATTCAAGCGAGGCCAGCCTGGGCTACAAGGTGAGTTCAAGGCCAGCCTAAAATGCATAGTAAGGCCCTGTCTCAATCAAACAAAACCAGTTATTTTTATTTAGTTTTTTGTCTTAAAATTTAATCAACACATTCAAAACATAATTCTAATGTGCCACAATCATGTCAAGAGCAGTTAATACTTTGAAAACATTACCTGAAAACTGTGGTGGATACTGATCGCACAATACTAAGCTTATTCCGGCGCTTCTCCCAAGTACATGTGTCAGACAAGGCATAGGAGGGATTTTTACCTAAACAGTCTGCCAGTGAGAATGAAGGTGCTCAGTCATTTAGAAATTCACCAGGCTCCAGAGGAACCTAAGGTATGGAAACCAGAAAAAGATTTGTGCTCTCCTTGGACCAGGGAAAAAAAGCTACCTATCAACAATCAAAATTAAGGAAAAATCACAGTGGAAGGTATTCACCCTAGAACCCTTTAGCGCAAAATAAATAAATAAATAAATAAATAAATAAATAAATAAATAAAATGAATGGAAAAAAAAGACCATTTTTTCTAATCACATCCTGAGAAACCACTAAATATTTATTGTGATGTATAATTTATTTCCACTTTCTTGGTCTTTAAAGCTTGATATTTTGAGATGTTCTTTTCACATTTGTTTTGTTTTACTTTTGTAAGCAGAATCTTCTTACCTTTGTTTTTTATAGATGATCCTTGGAGGATGAGTATTTTCAATTTCTTTCTCTTAATGTCAACAAAACACCAACTAAAGTTGGAACTTTGTAAATCTATTTACACATAGTGTAAATCTATGTGGTCATAAAGAAGCAAAAAAATGTGCAATACTACTAAAACCATCTACTGTTAAATGTTGATTTTTGTGGTTGTTAGAAAAATGAATGACATTAGCTAAGGTTACTATTATTCTAGTTTTTCTTGAATATAAAAGATAGATTAAACTGACTAATGAAAAATAATGGATTGAAAGCAATGTTGATTTATTCTTCCACCATAATATAGGATTTCAAGTTTTTCTTCTATCTCTGAAAAGAAAATAAACAGTAAAATAGGTGCAGTCGAATGAGTTCAGAATTTTGGAATTAAACTTTACATTACTATTAAAAGAATCAGTGAAATTTCTTTCAAATGCAGGAAAAAGTAAGATAAATTCATTACAGAGATAATTCAATTGAAATGTAACATTCTATCAGAATTAAAAGCGATGACAGGTTTAAGAATTCTTTCACTTGTTCTTAGTCTGTCCCCTTGTGGTCACCAGTAATTTGTTAGCCAACATAAATTGAAGGTTACATAATAGCCTTATAATCTATATATAAAATAAAATCATGTATAATGTACTTTAATTTGGATTTGAAGAAAAGTATCTAAGCTTCCTTTAATTGAATAGAATATTTCAAATTAGAAATAAATAGCTCAGATTCATTTCTGATAAATTGAAATAAATTATTTTTAATTCATGAAATTTGAAGTACAAAATTACTACATAATGTACTTGCATTTATTTCAAGACTTTTGATATTTATTAACTTTATTAAAGTAATAACTATAAAACAGTTGTCAAAAATGTTAGATGAAGTTATATGGTAGAGGGCTTTTGCATTCATTTAATATACTACAGTAAAATTTTTAAAACATTTAATATCTTTTCACACAGAACAGTTACTGTTACTTAAGGGAAGAAAAATGTGTGAATACTGTATCTTCCAGTAATTGGAAATTGCTCTGTCAGAGAAACTGCAAATGAAATCTGGACTCCAATGAGGGAAGTGTCACCCTCAATTTGTTTCTATATTTAATGCAAATATCTTCAAGTTGTAAAAGATGTCCAGAGCACATTGTGTCAACTCATAGGTAAATGTTGCTAGCATAGTTTAAATTCTTCAATTTTGAAAATTTAAACAAAACAACTGCTAAACTACAATGCTATGAATCAATAATTGGTTTGATTTAGTTTTTATTATCTATTCCACGTTTTTCATTTTATCTTCTGCATTACAGGTAATTCTTCTGTTATCTATGGGATTTTTTTTTTTGCACTTTCAGCAAGGCAATAGAACTTTAGGTTTCTGGCCTTGAATGAATAAGTAAATTCTTGAATGAAATAAATAAAAGAATAAATAAAACATTATCACTGGTTAAAATATTTTCTGAGACAGTATCCATGATTCAGTATAACCATAACCTTTAAGTGAAGTTTATCACACTGATTGAAAAATGAAAGTTAAAGAAAACTCAATGGTGCAAACTTCATAATATGTGTATACAAGTGCCTCCATGCATGCCTAGACTTCTACACTATGTTTTCATCAAAGCTTCTGCCTATAACTCTTCGATGATCTTGGATAAAGCTCCTCATCTCAGACTTAATCTATTATGCATCCAAAATGATGAGGTATTTTTTAAATGAAGTCTATATATATATATGTATATATATATATATATATATATATATATATATATATATGTATATATATGTCATAAATATGGCAGGAGAATGTTTCAATGTTTTATTTCCATTACTATGTTAATCTAAGCATAAATTTAACTGTGGGTTATTTGGATGACCATCTTATAACTTCTAGGTACACATCTAATGCCAAAACTAAAAGGGAGGTTTTAAAGTTTTAAGAATTTCTCCATATGAATTTCACAAATCTTTTTAATCTTCAAAATTATTTTGATTGTTCACAAGTGTTCAAATTTGAGCACTTACTAGTAACTCAGTATTAGAACTAATACATGTGCAAATTACTTTCAGCATTTAATTTTTATTTTAAAACATAATACTCATTTGCAGAAGTCAATATACTGCAAAAGAAAAGCTGATTTTTTTTCTATATTTGATGGCTCAACTCTTACAAGGATTTCAATAGAAGTAAACCAGTTTAGAAGACCATAAAATGTGCTGTCTAAAGCCAAGCTGCAGTAGTGTGTGAGAAAGAAACATCAGCTTTGAAGAATTTCTTGCTAACATTTCTAGCATAATAATGTTAATCTGTAAGTTTTTTTGTCAAGGTGTGAGGAAGAAATGTCATAAATTATGAGGAAAAATGAAAACTACAGAACAAAGCTTTTGTGAAACATATGGACAAAAGAAATGTGAAAAAGTTTAAGAAAAAGCTTTCTTAAAGCACAACAGTTTCTCCATTAGGCCTTCAAAGCAATCACGTTTATGCAAAGATAAATTAAAGAATGAATAAATTGCACATGAAAAGCAATTAATTAAAACAGAGTGCTTGACAAACACTTTCAAAATGAACATACTTTGAAGGTAAAGATGATAGAGTATTTGATTAGCTAGTTAGAAAGCTCCAGACAGAAGAAACAGATCACAGTGGAAAGACAAATGTTGACTGGGATTATAATACATATTTATTTTATTCAGCTTACTACTAAAATGATCTAATTACTAGATGATTACTAAAATAAAAATTATAACTTCAATATGTTTCTATTAAGAAATAAATAAAAATCTATAGTTAAGATCATTTGAGAAAAGCACAATTCAAAAATTGTTAAGTACAGTATTCTTATTTGAGTCGATTTAATTAATTACAAAAGAATTACTTTATAAATGTTACTTGTTTGATATGATTCTATGTTTTATTTTATCAGGTAATTTATGTGTAATATAATAATAATTATATTGAAAAAATATTTACTGGTATAAATTTTCCATTCATCATTTGTCATTAAAATTCTTAACTGAATAAGCATTTTATAATGTCTTGTTATAATTTCTGTCTTTCTTTGCATGTATATTTAACTTGGACATGTGATAGAGGGGATATATTTTTAATGAATATGGAAATTATACCTTTAGGATGACTTTTATATTTCTTTACAAATGTACACTTAAGCCTTAAAAAAGTTTTTATGACTCCTATACTCATTCATGATTAGAAATGATGAAATTAAGCAAAACATCAAATTAAAACAAAGTTGGATCTACCTCTTCTTTTCGTCCCCAAAACAGAAAGGTAACTAGTCTGAATAACTTTGCAGAAAACCAGCAACAGACCTAGAGGTCAAAAATAACTGATGGACAGGTCTCATGTTTTATTATGACTGTAACATAAATGAGAGAGGAAGCAAATGTCTCTCTTTCACAGAACACAAAATTGGTTTTGCCTTCTTGAACCCATGTATCACATACGCCATTGCCTATTATCAGTTTTGAGAGAATTCCTTCTCATAAACTGAACCAGAAGCAGAGAGAAGGGACCTGCCCCATCCTTCCTGGGACTTCTTTCCATAGCCTGTTACATCAGTAGCGATCCTACAATATTCTCCTTCAGCTCAGGGAAACGACTTAGAATTTTGATTATTTGTATTAAAGAGCTTTAAAGCAGGGAATGAGTGGTGGCACACATCCATAATCCCAGCACTTGGGAGGAGGCTGAGGCAGGTGAATCAACAGATTTGGAGGTCAGCCTGGATTACATAAACAAGTTCAATGCCAACCTGCACTACATAGTCAGACCCTGACTCAAAAAAAGAAAGAAAGAAAGAAAGAAAGAAAGAAAGAAAGAAAGAAAGAAAGAAAGAAAGAAAGAAAGAAAGAGCTTTGATTTTTTTGTCATCTCTATGTCCCACTTATAAAACTAACTTTGGTTACTTACAGTTATTTTTATTTTTATCAAAATAAAGTAAACTGGTGGAAGTTGAGGACAATATTTTAAGTGAAATAAGCCTAACATATAATGACAAGTACCCCATGGTCTCTCTCTTGTGCAGAACCTAACAATCAGCCTGAATGTAGAATAATTATAATAGAAGCCGAGAAGGATTCGGGGTTGGGCTCAGGGAGGGAAGGCTGGATCGGATAAGAGCTTGTGCTTTGTATATATGGAGATGTCACACTGCATCCCATTAATATGCACAACTAATACCTGTTAATAGAGAATAAAATGATTGTGTAAAAACTTCTAATTATCAAGAGAAAACCTTTTGCTGATGTATTACATGAAGGTTGAAAGTTAGTTGTAATGGTTATAAATGTATAGATATCATTCTCTGCATGGAAATAGATGTCCTGGAATAAATCACCTGATGCCTCACCGTCAGTTATTGGGGACCACGAATTCACAATGGCTAATTTTGCAAACTTCCTGAAGGGTAAGTGGAGGCTTGGGATTTTGCTATCAAAATCCTTTTGAGACTTCCCATTAACCCTTGGGATGGGCCATCCTCTCCCACCCACTAGGACTAAACTAAGACCACTAAGATGGAAAAGAACACTCCAGAGCAATATCCTTCTTAGCGTATGATCATCTCACCCTCTTGAGTCGTTCCAGGGTTATTTGTTACCTGCAGTGTCATCGACCTCTGAATCTTCCACCAACCCCTCCTATCCCTGTATGCACCCAGTGCATTGCACACACACACAACACACAGTGGCTGGTTTGGAGTATCTGGGTCTTGGTCCGGCCTGAGACATTGACCTCCCAGCCCCCCCATCATGGCTCTGTTTCTTGTTGTATCCTTTCCCATACCTGTCATACAGGCAGTTGGGGATCTTGACCAGGTTCCCAGTGATCAGTAGAGGGCCACACTGACAAGACAGGGAATGGGAACCTAATAAAAGCAAGACAGCTTCACATCAAGGTCCCAGATGATCCAGAGTAGTTCAGCATGCATCTTCTGGGCTGAAGTCGGCTTGGTAGCGTTTATCCCCAAAGGCTGCATCTACTGTTATCATTCATCTCTTCTGAGACACTGTTCTCTCACTGTGTTTGCCACAAGACAATCAGCTGTGAAATGTACCCTTGCTCTTATATTAAGATAACAGCAATCTAAGGGCATGGGTAAAACTTCAGTAGGACTAAACAGCTTTGCTGGATTTTTTTCCAATTTACTTACATGCAATAGTAAGCTAAATAAAAATTGTGTTTATTCTGCTTGTTTTCACTCAGTTTTATCAATCATTGAGTATTTGTGTGCCTGAAAATCCTGCCACTGATCAAGCAGTAATTTCATTTCTTGAAATGTACCATTGACAAAGCCGTTCCCAAAGCACATCACTACATAAGTCTAACACCTTTGGCTATTTGTAATCCTGTTCATTCTCGAGGCTCTACTCAAATTATTTCCTTCTCCTTTCTTTCTCTAATAAGGATTCATGTCAGTAACAGTAGATTTTGTTTTCTTTTTTAGTAATAGTAGTTCACTCATTTTTCATTTTAATATTTACATTTATATTCACCCATGCTACGTATCTGTATATTGCACAAAAAATAAAGGTTGACTCAATTTATGAACAATCAAAAGTAAATTTTAAACAAAATTTTATTAAGGCTTTCACAAATAATACATTGATTTTTATACAGAGAAAAATCTACCATTCTTTGTACAAAATTGTATTAAATCTCTAATGAATATCAGCTTTGAAAATATGATAATTAGAACAGCGATTTTGTGTTTTCAATGTATAAAATACTTAATAAGATGAATTTAAAAACGCCCCCAAGAAGAATGTAGAAAGTCATTCTTAATTTATGTCATTAAAATATTTTGTTGATTATATTTTTGATAAATTCAGATGTAACTCTGACATACAATAGCAACTTATATTCATATGTAGAGACTAAAGCTTTTGAGTTTGTTCTATAAAAGCATTGTTAACAATTTTTAAAAGATATATTATTTTAAAGTTTTTTTAAAACAGCAAAAGTAGAATCAAAATTAATCATCCTGTATGTTTTAAAAAGTACATGTGAAATGGTTTACTATTTTCTCACTTGTATATTAGTCAGCTGCAGGTGTTCTATTTTGTAATTCATTTAATTCTTCAGCAAATATTTAATGCGTTGTTACGCGTCAGGCACTTTAACATATAACGATTTAGAAGTTATTGTCTACTCTGTCGAGATTCTTTGGTTTAGAGTACAAGAAACCCAGATGAACCACTTTGTAAGAAATGTAGAAGACAGGTTCTCAAAGTACAGAAGCTCATAGGAAACCAAGAGCAGGACTGCACAGAATGAAACCTCATGGAAGTAAATATGGAAAGGCCCTGAAACTGGGCTCCGCTCTCCCCGCAGCTTGCTCCGGACTTCGGGTTTAACACGGAGTAAGTGACAATGCCAACCTCCATTTCAGAAAAACTTTCGTGTTCTTTGGCTTCTGCTCTGGGCGTTGCCTCTTTTTCTGTTACATAAATCGAATTTTTCAAAGAGAAATTCTGTTGTTAAGTGTAATTTTTCAAGCAAGGATATTGATTTTTATGCTTAAGTGTCTTTACTGGTGTGTATTCATTGTACATGTGGGATCCAGTTTGATACATGCATGCAAATAATTTGCCCTGATCAAACCTCTCTCCAGACTCCTTTCACACACAGCATTCCCAGTCCCTGATAATCACTATTCTGTTTTCAGGTCAACCTTTTAAATTTAGTTTCTACATATATGAGAGTCTATTAGGTCCTCATCTTCCTGTGTCTGGCTTGTTTCACTTAACATAATATTCCTCAGTTCCATTATTTTGCTACAAATGACAGGATGTCATTTAGCTTTGTGTTTCAATAATACTCCAATGTATTTCTGTGATATATGCAATTCTCTAAAATCCCCCATGTGAGGGTAACACTATCTGTTGAAAAGCCCTTGTACCAGGCTGGGGATTTAGCTCAGCAGCATAAGTGCCTGACTTGCAAGTGTGCAGTTGTGAGTTCAATTCCCAGTACCGATTGAAAAAAAAAATCATACTATTTTTCTTTTCCTATAGTGTGTAAATGTGTACATATTTTTGGTAGAGTATATATATGCAATTATATTTGTACTTGTAAACATATATGTATATGTATATAATTAGTATATGTGAAAAATATACACTATATTTACTTTGGCCATTTTTCTGTTGATGGTCACCTAGGCAAGTTCTATATTTTAATTATTGTGAGTAGTGCCATCATAAACATGGACATATGGGTATCCTTTAGGGAGTTGATTTTATTTCCCTTGGATATATGCCCAGAAGTAGAACTACTGAATCATTTGATAGACCTACGTTTAGTTTTACAGTGAACACTCAAACTGTTCTCCACACTGACAGTAATTTTCATTTACTCTGCATTCTCACCAGTACTTACTCCAGGTCACTGACAATAGCTATTATAATTGAGATTCAGTTATGTCCCCTTATAGTTTGATTTGCATTTCCCTGATGACAAATGATATTGAGCATTTTTCAATTTGTTTACCATGTGTATTTCTGTTTTCCAGATGTCTCTATTCAGATCATTGGCATTCTAACTGGTTTATTTGGTTTTTTGTTAAGGTTTTTCACTGCCTTGTACATTTTTGATATTAACTCTGTCAGATGAATAGTTGGCAAATATTTTCTCCTATTCTGCAGATTTATATCTTCAATTTGCTTGTTTCTTTTGCTATATAGAATTTTTAAAATTTTACTTAATACCATTGGATAGTTTTTGCTTTTGTTTTCTGTGCTTTGGAAGTCCTATCCAGAAAATCATTCCCTGTATCAATACCTTGAAATGTCTTCCCTACTTTCCTTTTAAAAATTTCCAATTCTTAGGTAATATTGTTAGATACCTGATCCAATCTGAATTGATTTTTATTCAGGATAAGAGAAAGGCATCAACTCTCAATTTTCTGCATGTAGATATTCAGATTTTTCATCACTATTTGGTAAGAAGCTGTCTTTTCTCTAACTTTTTTGGCAGCTCTGCTGTGAATCAGTTGGCTGCAGATGTGTTACATATGTGGCTTTACTAACAGGTGATCAAACCATGAGAAGGAAGGCTTCGAAATAAAGAATTCAAAGCTCAATGAGGCCTGAGATTATTTAAGATCTTAGTTTGAGATTTCTTGTACATTTTTCTCCCAAACTTTACGGTTGAGTGTATAAACACATTACCCATGGCTCTGTTTGTATATTCAGAGCTAGAACCAAGTTTTATTAAATAGATTTTAAAAATCATATGTTAACTTATAATAATACGTCTGTCACACTTTCAAGATAACATTCTCCACCAGTTATGGATTTAATAAATCCATATTTCATTGCAAAAATTTTCAAAGATTTTGTTTCAACTATATGTATTTAGTTCAGAATACACTGTTGCTAACATTTTCATTTCATTCATGCTCAGATCAAGACTGAGAATCAAAACTACATATTTTCTCCATCCAGGTAGCCAGGCAATAAGCCATGTTTTTTGTCTTCTGAAGTGATATCTTTTCATAACCAAATCATTCATTGGTAAAATGTTGTGGAAAATTCCATGTAGTTTACTTTTGAAGTTACTCTCTTTTTGCCTAATTAATTCATCTTTCAGTGTTCCTATCTTATTTATTTGATATCTTTTTTGTCATTGTGCATTTTGAAGAAGCTTTCCATACCGATTTAAAATAATACATGTACACATTATTTCTACTATTTTCAGTTCTATAAACTTTCTTTAGGTCTTTTTCAATTTAATGATATTATTTCATTAATTAGCTTAATAACTTGTTTATCTGAGTTTCAAATGTCTTGATGTCATTTGCTTTCAAATTTATTTTCTTCTTCCCTTTCATCATTTCCTCATTTGGAACTGCTTTTATGCATTTGTTCTTTTTTTTTTTTTTTTTTTTTGACTTTTTGACTTTTTGAGACAAGATCTCGCTATGCAGTTCAGGCTGGCCTTGAGCTCACTTTGCGGCCCAGGCTGGTCTCAAACTCACAATGATCCTCCTGCCTCAGCTTCCCAAGTGCTGGGATTACAGGTATGAGACACCACGCCCAGCTGCTTTTATGCATTTGGATGAAGACAGCAAAAATAGATACATTTTTCCTGCTACCTAATTGGAGACACCTGGATCAGTTTATTATCCAGTAACGAATTCTGATGATAAAGTGTACCTTCTTTGATGTTATGTTTTATTTTCATTTTTGGGTCATTTTCCTTCTAATGTTTAATATGACATTCTTAAAACAAGAAAAAGTTGAGTTTTACTGTGGATACTAATACAGTCGACCTAAATTTAACAGTAAGCATTTTGTACCTGCTTCACCATTTCCTTATTATTCTATCCGCTCTTTATCCATTAATCCATCTTATTCCTGGATCTATTTCAAAATTGCACTTACCTCTGCATTTCATCTCTAAACCTTTCAGTATGACATCTTTGTTGTGAAACAGTTGACTGTAGATCTGTGGTTTTACTGACAGGTGGTTGAACTTGAGAATAAAGGCTTCAAAATATGAATTTGAAGCCCAGTGAGACCTCAGGTTATTCAGGATCTTAGTTTGAATGTTTTGTACATTTTCCTCCTAAGCCTTATGGTACTGTTGAGTGGATAAGCACATTATCCAAGGCTCCCTTTGTATATCAGGAGTTAGAACCTAACTTTGAATATTCAGAGTTAAAACTTTCATGAGCCAGAGGGCAGTGTTTATTTTTGTTCTTGCATACTTAAATGTTAAAATTACATACAGCTGTTAAAGATCATCACTGAGTTCTGACAGATGAACACTTTATACAACCGAAACTATGCATTTCAAGACACGAAACATTAAGATCATTGCAAAATGTTCTGCCATGCCTCTTTCCAGCAAACCGTAGTCACATGGCCACTGAAGATATTGTTCTGATTTTCATAACAATAGATTTGTATTTTTGCTTGTTATAAATCTTTTAACATACCCTAATTTTTATTAAAAATAATTATCCATCAAAATGCTTTTCTATTTCAATAATAAAAGCAAACATTATAGTATTTTGTGGTTGAAAAGACTGTATATCAGACACTATCTAATTGGATTGCTGAGCAAACTTTGTCTAGAAAGATAGGATTTGAGAATGCTAGAGGTGAAGAAACACATATACCATCAAAGTTCAATCTCAGATTTTCAGATTAGAAAAAAAAAATAAAGTGCTTTTTTCCCACCCTTTGGAAGGGAAATGTATGATTGTTCTAATTTTATTGTAGTGATAAATAAGAATTTAGCAATTCATCATAAAATTAAAAAAAGACAATGTTTCAGTTTTTAGAATATTAAATGTATTTTCCACTAAAATATGTTTCTTATTTTCTGCTAAATAGAATATCCCGAAGATGGAGGTTGAAAATGAGAGACAAAATGTGAGTCAGAAGACAGGTGCAAGGACAGGGATTGATAGAAATTTGTGGGGTCCCAGGGTTCAGTACAGCTTCACCCAGATTCTTGCTAGTGGGCAACACACTGAGCAGTTGCTAATATCACTGAACATGCCACACACTGCAAAGTGATGCTAATGTTACATGTATGTGAATTTGTTTCTACATTTAAGGCAAATCCTATAGCACTCAGAATTCTGTCCACCAAGATTGTGTTAAAAGGAAATTTCCTTCCTAAGAAAAAATACGGTTTGCTAAAGATTTTTATGCATGAAAATGGCTTTAAAATTGCCATTGAGTTGTTTTTCTGTGTCAATTTGTTCAGTCTGTTCTTTACATGAGATGCTGTATTCTGCATGTAGAATGCTATGTTTCTGTTTTTTCTTTTAATTATCTTACATATTTTATTTCTATTCTGTTTAAAGCTAAAATGTTGTATCAATCAAATGTTGTATCAGTGTTGTAAGGTTATATATCATTTCACTATACTCATAAATTCCAGAAAACTACTACATAATTCAATCTATTTCTTATAACTTCTCAAAGATTGACTTCCTAGATGAAGTGACTGCATAACTCAAAAATCACTAAGTTTAGCCATCTACTAAATAGCAAATGTGTATTCTTTGGCTTAAGGAGTGTGAGTTTAAAGACTTTAAAATTACTTTTATTGATCAACTGTATCAAATTAATCAATATATAGTAAATATATTTGTATGATTCATCTTTCTGAATGTTTAGCTTTGATGTAAGCTTTTAATATTAAAATTTATCTTTTATCAGGCTGAGGATTTATCTCAGAAGCACAAACACCTGCCTGGCAAGGGCAAAGTCATGAGTTTGATCCTTAGTACCCTCCCAAAATAATTATCTTTTATCAAGTGCAATAACTTCACATCATATGCTAATTAAAATGTTGAAGAAACATCCTAAGTACAAAGCAAGGGAACGTGTCAGTTTGAAAATTTTTGTTTGTTTAATTCAATGGAAATTAAAATAGAGTAAAAATATTTATTTTGACATAATAAATCAAATAAGCTAATTTTCACTCAACATAGTCTTGGAGTTCTTTCTCTAAGGATTCATGACCATTTCTCCTTAAACACAGAGAACTGTATTTCTCTGCTATTTCAAGAAACAACACTAAAGAGACAATTAGGGAGTTTTACCTTATAAACACACTAGAAAAGGATAAGAGAAATGGAGAAAGGAAGACTGCAAGTGTTGGAGCTATGGAAAGGTTTGAGAAAGAAGTAGGTTTCTGGAAGAAGAAGGAAAATCTAGCATTAGGAAGCCAGGTGGGCTTAGGAATAGAAAGTTGAAACCACAGAGGTCGTGAAACTCAGTGGTTTATCAAGAGATTAAAACCTAGAGAAGTGAGGGAATTTTTATAAGAAGATACTAAATTTATGGGAGCTAGAACTTGAATTCTCAAGAGATGTTAAATTAAGTAATTACTAGTCTTTTTGACAGCAGGCCTATGAAAGACAAGGAAAAAACGAGTTAATAAAAATGTACAAACTGAATCATGAAAATTTCAAACTGTTTGCATTTCTTGGTTCTAAATGTGCTAACATCAGGTATACCCATTTCTTAAAAAAAAAAAAAACTGAACAATTTTTCCCTCAAATTTCTGAACAACTGTGGAGATAAGGCCAAAAGCCATCATCTGTTGATCTTTCCAAAATGGTTTTACCACTGCATACCACTCTGTAAAATGAAGTTCCCTGGTTGGCATAGAGATCTTCTGTTTGTTTTGTACTATATTACTCTTTAGTACTGTGAGCACAAATAAAGGTCATTTGACATTTGAGAAAAGCTTCCAATAAGAGAAATATAGAATGGTGCAAAAGAGAAGGTAACCAAATGAAGAAACAATTCACAATAAAGCAGGAAAATCCTTTCAAAACACACAGTCAATATATTAAATAACACAAATGAAGAACTAATATTAGTGAAACATCAATAGGAAAAAACAAAGAGAAGGTAAAGTGTTAGTGCTCAGTAGAATAGAGTGTGCTTAGCATGAATGTGGCCTCAGAATCATTTTCCAGCACTCAACCTCTGCAAAAAGAGGAAAAAATATCAGAACAAAGACATATATTATAAAATATATGGACAATGACAGAATAAATAAAATTTTGAGTAGAAACATCACCAGGTGTAGACACAGCAAAAAAAAAAAATAATCAAATGAGAAATAACAGATAAAAGATGAGGAAATTTGAGGATTAATTCAAGAGTTGCAACATCTGAAACAGGAAATACAACACAAAAATATGTTTTAAAAAAGATACAATACAGCATAGCAGTATATCAGTTTTTTAGAATAGTCATAACAAAGTGCCACAGACTTTGTGGCTTAAACAACACAATTCTTTTTTTACAGTTACATGATCTACAGGTTTGAATTAAAATTCAGTAGAGTTTACTTGACCTGCACATAGGAGATAGATGTCGAAAGGTTTTGAGTGGGAAAAGATTTTGATATATAAAAATGTTCATAGTATAGTTCTTAAAGCTCAGGCACTTTGAGAATAATTTGAGATAAATTCAGTATTAGTATCTTACTTGCACAAATATTCTGTTTAAGCATGAGAAAATAAAAATCAAAACCAAAAAGTGGAAAAAGACAATGTGTGGTTACATGTTCAGAGAGAGATCATTTCAAATTTTAAAAATCATTCCATTTTTCTTTGACATAAAATATTTCAAACATTTATTTACCCTTATTCTATGAGCAATATCTTCAATATCTACTGGGAAGCCCAGCATTCACACTCCTTTCCCCCACTCGTTTTATTGATTTCCTCTTACTCTGAGAATGTCCCTTCCATATATAAGGTCTGGATTCACTTCACCTCTTATCCACTCTTTACTGATTAAGACAAATCGTATTTGTATTATGTCCATAATCATGAGAAACTCAAGATTCTCAATTATATGCACAGTGCCGTGAACATTCCCTGATCTCGACCCTGTCTTGATTTAAGGCAGAAGGACAGGTCCGGGCTGGCAGGTTGCCTTTCTTTTCACTCACATCCATTCTTCTTCCTTCAATCATATCTACTCACGTGCTCCCTCCTCTTCACTGGCAAGTGCCCACTCATTTCCAAGATGCACTAACATCTCTCCCTGGAAAGATTGAAAGGTTTCCCTTTATTTCCTTGGTTAAATTCTCTATTAATTATTACTTTTATTGCAGCATGTTGGCAGTAATAATGACTACATTCACTTTGGGGAGTTGGCACATGCATTTAACACATCTGAATTGCTTTTCTATCCCCATAGCTTCCTCTTCCTCTGCTTCCCGCTATGCCTTGGTCCCCTTTCCACTTGATAGTTTTGTGTCTTTCAACTTTGTCAGGCCTTGACAACTTTTCCCTCTGGGTTTAGATGCCGTAATCTTAGATTCCATCCTTCCCTTGTAGGATATCTGAGCTCTTTATCTTCTTTCCTATTCCCACACTCGCCTGGTCCAATATCAATACTATATTAGTCCAAATTTTTGCTTTTTCCCTGCTATGATCTCACAGCTAAACCAGCATAGAAAAAACAACATACCTGGTCTTCTTCCAAGTTCACTGCCACTGATATCAAGTGAGCCCTTAAATCACCAGCAATCTCACGCAGTATTTCCTTTTCCTACTGGTGTCCCCTTGTATGTAGACACCTATTCCACAATTTCTCCTTTCTACTTTTGTACTATATTACTCTTTAGTACTGTGAACACAAATAAAGTTCATTTGACACTTGAGAAAAGCTGAAAGACCTAAGGCCCATGACACTTCTATTCATCTGAACCACACTTCTATTCATTTGAAGCTAATAGAATATTTTATTGAAAGTCCATAAGTAAACAGAAGAGAATGTCTCAACATTTCCCACTGCCCTGCCTATTAACTTGCCTGCATCTCTTTGCAAACACATTTCAGTTTTGTAATTGTATGCACTGTATATAATGGACTCTTAAATAAATCTCATTCTCTCATATTTAAATAAGCTTACTGCTTCATAATATTGTTTTATAAAATTTTTCCTCTCTATTGCATTACCATTATCTTGTGTTGACAGCAGAAATTGGAAACTTTGCTTCTGAAATGTGGTCCTTTATTAGCAATTCTTTTCTGCATTCTCCGTGTTCTTTGCTAATTGTTTTTTAACTCTTTATTTTCCAGGTATTGATACATCTCATATTTCATTTCATGACCTTCAGATTTTGTTTTGTTACAACCTAGATCTTCCTTTACAATGATTTTACTCACCATTTCTGTATTCTGGTTGCTTCCATATTCTATTTCTTTCTCCTGGGCCCCAGAAATGTCTACTCAATTGACACTAGATCGTATTTCATACACAGTGAAATATAGCTTGCTCAAAATTAGCATCTTCTCAAATTTTCCAAAAGTCAGAGAGTGTAATTTCTTTTCTTCCAGTGACACACATTAAAAGCCTTGTATGAATCATTTATTCCTGTTTTCTCACATCTCCATCAATTTTACCAGCTCATCCATTTGTCTTCATTTCAAAATTTTCCCAAATTCAATCATTTCTTTGTCATTTCTGCATCTAACAGTCTGGTAGAAGCCATTATTATCTCTTGACTTATTGTAACACACTTCATAAATTGTTGTAAACTGAATGTTGAGTTTCACAATGTTGTTTTAATTTCAATATAATTTAGCCACTGTAAAACCAACACTAATAGAAGCAAGATTCCTTTTATGAAGGAAATAACTGAAGTTATTTATAAAGGGTTTAAAGCACTTTTTTGCTAGAAAGATGAGAATACAACAAAAAAGTTGTTTGAAGTTTTATGTATAATTGATATAAAGTTTGTTTAAAATTTCTATTTTTATAATATATTTAAAATACATAGAATTCTTAAAGTCAGCAAGTTTTGTTTATACAATGAGTCTGTTGGCAAACATGTAAAATCTTGTAAGTTAACTCTAAAACTATGGAAAAAGAAATACATTTAAAATATTAAAATATAAACAGGATTAAATATTTCATTTAATTAAGTAACATCTTTTGAATTCTAACTGTATTGTCTCATTATGAGAGGGTCTCTAGAAGTCTAAGAATAAAAAAAATTATCTACTATATCCATACAGAAAAAATGTGTTATTGGACCTGACAAAGCTATTAAGAAAATATGGTAAAAAGGCTAAGTTTTAGAAGTATTAAAGAGATAGAATATTAAAAGCATCTAGAATACATGAAGAACTCAATGAATCAGACCCTCCCAAATTTAAGTGTATAATTCAAAGATGGGTATCTGAAATGAACAGACACTTCTCAGAAGATAAATTACAAGCAACAAATAAATAAATATATTAAAAGATGTTCAACATCACTGGTCATTCAAGAGATGCAAATTAAAACAATGCTGAAATTCCATCTAACCCCAAAAAGAATTACTATTATCAAGAAATCAACCAATATCAAATGCTGGCAGAGCTGGTGAGGAAAATGTAACCCTTCTGTACTGCTGTTGGGAATGTAGCCTGATTCAACCACAGTGGAAATCTGTGAAGATTTCCCAAGAAAACTAAAATTAGAAATTCTATTCAAGGAAAATACAAGATGGCTGATCAGTGAGCAACAAAATACAGAGCCTCCTGGGAGAAACAATTCATACGCCAGAATAAAGCACCCTTGAGAGACCCAGACAGGGGAAGATGGATCCTCTTGACGCAGGATGAAATTAAAACATAAAAAAGCTCATCAAATACTTTGGGACTACAACTGAGACAGCTTAAGATTGCAGGACACAGTGTTTTCATGGTGACCCAGCAAGTATCCACCAGCTTGGATCCATGCCGGCCAACAGAGCTGTCCAAATCCATCCTGCCGCCACTCACAGGAAGAACTTCAGCACTGGGGTTGGGAGTTGGTGAGCCCAACTTAGAGCGGAGCCAGCGAAGGGACTTTCATTAATTCATGGTCACATAGGAGGGGCGAGACCAAATGGGTGACATGTTGAAATCGAGGAGGAGCCTGAACTGGGAGGGACAGTGACTTCAGTTGGTTGCTCCCTGCCCAGAGCAGATTTGAGGGATCTGGTTGGACTGGGTCACGCCCCTGGCCGGGACCCAATGAGCCTTCCCAAATCGATTCACTGCACCTAGCACGCACTAACTGGGTGAAAGGCCCCTGAAGTTTGGCTGGTCCAGTGGGGAGGGGAGGCATACACAGCCTGCTTACACCTCAGTGACAAGAGCAGGCAAGAGAGGGCAGAGGTCCCTCGCCAGTGTGCTTCGGAGGAACTGTGGCCAACAAGGAAGGGGGCCAGGACCTACACTGTAACCTGTGTGGAGGAAGCCAGGGCCATGACAGGAGAGAGAGACAGGAGGAGGCCCCCAGCCCAGAACCCTGAGAACACTGAACCAGGAGAAGGAAAAACAAGGGTAACTGAGGGCGGCAAACACACAACATCAGACATGGCTTCAATGGACATTAAGAGATATCTTCGGGACCTTGTAGACGAGCTCAAAACTGAAACATTAAATCAGGTAAAGCAGGATATGAGTAGAGTAATAAAAGAAATGCTCTCAGGAAGCATCTCTCAGGATGATACAGAAGGAAGAAGGGAGGAACACAAAAAAAGAGAGAAACATTCAATAAAGAATATAAAGAAAATATAGAATATATGAAGCAGATTCAAAGAGACTATCAGGAAGTTAAAAACTCCATTGAAAGCTGGCAAAACTCCTTAAAAGAAACTAAGGATAGACTATCAAAACTTGAAGACAAGTTGGCAGTGTGTGATGATGAAAGGAAAGATCTCTTAAAAACAACAAGGAAACAGGCAGTAACAATACAAAGGCTAGAAGATGACAAGAAACTCTACAATTTAAGAATAAGAAACATGAATGAAGAAACAGGAATACACACAGGTGAATTACAAAGGCTATTCACAGAAATAATTAAGGAAAACTTCCCAAACATGGGAAAAGAAAATGACATTCAGTTGTGTGAGGGATACAGAACCCCAGCCACCTACAACCAAAATAGATCTACACCCACACATATAATAATCAAGATGCCAGAAATTCAATATAAAGACAGAATATTAAAAGCCATCAGAGAAAATAAACATATTACCTATAAAGCAAAGCCCATCAAAATCACGGCTGACTTCTCGACACAGACCATCAAATCAAGAGGAGCTTGGAGTGAAGTATTCAAAGCCCTGAAAGAGAATAATCTCCAGCCCAGATTGATGTACCCTGCAAAACTGTCACTAGAAGTTGATGGAGAAACAGGATGCTTCCATGACAAAGAGGAACTGGGTGAGTTTGTGACCACCAATCCAACCCTACAGAGAATACTGAAGGACATTCTAGAGAGAGAAAAAAATACCAGGATTTTAGGAACAGTGGCAGAAAGGCCTCAATCAGTGGGGCAGGCAGTAGAATGAAGGAGAAAAGTAGACAAACAAAAGCAGGAAAATAGCATGCAGAAATGAGACAGAGAAGGATAGCTAGAAACTCTAACATAGATGGCCTTGCTATGCTATATAGTTAATAGTGCATCAAGATTTAAAAGCCACATTACTCACACTACTCTGTTAGATGTATTATATTCTGTTCCAGTCATTCTACCTGTACCAGATTTAAGGACACAGACAGCAATCCCAAAAATAACAGGATATAGTATGGTAATCATCCTTAATTTCCTATTAACTTAATCTAAAGCTCTGTAAAACCTACACTGTTTTACTATAATTGATCATAATCGAATCTGGTTTGTTTGATCATGGTTTTGCATTGATGGATTTTATTCAAAGCTGTTATGATTGATAGTATCAAGTCTGAGAGTATAGGCAACTGCACTTACAATGACAAGATCCACTAGAATATGCACTATGGTTTGATTATTACCTGCCTTTGAAGTTTTATACTGTCTACAATGTTTTATTTTTACTACTATTATTATTTACTGATATACTTAATTATACTGCTATATTCAATTGTGCCTGATGATGTAGACATTCTATTGAAGATAATAAGAAACAACACAGTAATCATTGTAGATCACCTTGTACTAGGTTTTATATGACTTTTTGGTTTCATGTTTTCATCAGAATTTATTTTGTTTTGTCTTGCTAAGTTTTGTTCTTCCCTCTAATATAGAAAGTATAGAAATACATGCAGAGATTCATGCATGCATAGCTGTTTACACTTTCACTGTTTGACTATCTACTTTGTGTGCTTTGATTTTGTAACTTGAGCAACTATTTCTAAGAGGACAATATGTAATTTATCAACTAGTGATTTCTTACTGTTTATCTTTTTTTTTTGGGGGGGATTCTGTATTACCTTTACCCTTTACATGCTTTTGTTTCTCTTTAAATTAAAAAAAAGAGTTTTTAAATCCTCAGACATGATATTTATTTAGGTATTATTTACTTTATCTCAGTAAGATTTTAAAGCTTTAAGTTTATAGAAATACATGTAGAGACTCATGCATGCATAGCTGCTTACAGTCTCACTGTTTGAATATCTACTTTGTATGCTTTAATTTTGTAACTTGAACAACTATTTCTAAGAGGACAATGTGTAATTTATCAACTAGTGGTTTCTTACTGTTTACCTTTTTTTAAAGTTCTGTATTATCTCTACCCTTTACATGTTTTTTTTCCACTTTAAATAAATTTTTTAAAAAAGAAATTCTATTCAACCCAACCATAGCTTGGAGTCATGGCACACACCTGTAATCCTTCTTCATATCTTCCCAAAAGAATTAAAACATCATGCCACAGCCATATATGCACATCCATGCTTATAGAGGCAGTTTGTAATAGCTAAATCTTGGAAACAGCCCAAATGCCCATTAACTGATGAATGGATGAAGAAGTTGTGGGTTTTTTATAGAACCAAATAGTACTCTGCCATCAAGAATAAGCCTGAGGCATTTCTAGATAAATGAATGCACTTAAAGACAATTTCCTTAAGTGAAATAAATTAGACTCACATGTTTATATATCACAATTTTTCTGTGGTGTGAGAAACCAAAACTATAAAGAAAGACCAAAATACTTAATAGGTATGGGGAAATAGAAAGAAAATGTTCAAATGGGGATGGTGAACAATGGAGAGGATGGGAAAAGGAAGGAAGAAACAAGAAGAAAAGAGAACAGAAAGAAAAAATAGAAGCAAATCTTTTGTAAATAATGGGAAGAGAGGTTGAATGAAGATAGGCTAATGGGAAAAAAAGAAGAAGATATATATTATGCACAGGTACAAATTCACTAGGATGACTACCACTTTTGTGTTTCTAAAATATACCAGTAAAAAGCAGAGTAAAATAATAGTCAATGAGGCATTATATTGTGTCTAGAAAATAAGAAATACAGACTGTGAATTAAAGGCCTATAATATAGATTGGGAAGCATTTTGTTGTACACAATCCCATCTGCATCTTGAAAAAGTTGTTATGAAGTAAATAAGGAAATGAGTCATTATAAAATAATTAATTGATTTCCATATGAAAAATCAACATTAAATCAATCATAGCTTTGCCATTCATGTCATAAGAACAAAGATGTGAAAACTGCATAATTATTAACCAAGCTGAATTAACAAGTATACTCTAGTGATACATTTTATACTCTTTCTTGCCCATGCATCTGTTATTCAAACACATACATAAACACGGGTTCAAATAATTAGCATGAACAAATATTTACAGAGACTAAATATTTTGAGGAGGAGGAGACAATGATAAAAAAAATTTGAACTAGAACTCAAGTTGAATATGAAAAAATATCAACTGAAAAAAAAACTGATATTTTGGATGGGAGGAATACATTGATTTCCCTGTCTTATCCACAAAATTTATTCAAAATACTGAAAGATTTACAAATTGTGTCACTTAATTTCTTCATACATTATGCCCTTAAGCTTGCTAAGAAAATATTTCATATACATAAATATGTGTTTTGAATGTCTCAATTTATAGTGTGTGAACAATCTACTCAAGCATTATGGCTAACAGGTGTGAAGGAATTTCTGTTGGAAGAAGAAATGCAGGAAAGAAATCACACATGTGGAAGAGAGTATCATTTGTTTGTCACTATCTACTGTCTCTCTTAAAGTTGATCAAAGTAGGAGGAGCTAAAGATGGCCAATCAGTGAGCAACAAAATACAGATCCTCCCAGGGAAAAACAACTCATATACCACAATAAAACATCCTGGAGAGATACAGACAGAGAGAGATGGATCCTCTTGACACAAGAAGAAACTAAAAGGCAAAAAAGCTCATCAAACATGCAGTCTCTGGGCTACAACTGAAATAGCTAAAATTAGTGGACACAGCACTTTCACTGCAACCTGCAGAGCCCTCCAAACTACCTCCCGCTGCAACACACCGGAGTGACAGCTGTGCTGAAGTTGGGGGTTGGTGACCCCAGTGGAGAATGGAGCCAGTGAAGGAACCTTCATTAATCCATGGTCAGTGCTGGGAATAAGACACTCCCATGGGAAGGGGGCAGCCAAATGGATGACATGTTGGAATTGGGCAGGAGGAGCCTGAACTAGGAATAGCAGTGACTTCAGTTGGTTGCTTCCTGCCCAGAGCAGAATTGTGGGATTTGTTTGGCCTGAGTCACACCACTGGCCGGGACTCAATAAGCTATCCCAAACTGATTCCCTACGCCTAGCACACACTAACCTAGTGAAGGCCCCTGAAGTTTGACTGGCCTGGTGGGGAGGGGCCAGCATACACAGTCCCTGCTTACACCTCAGTGACAAGAGCAAACAGGAGAGGGCAGAAATGCCTTGCCAGCATGCTTCAGAAGAACCATAACCAACAAGGAAAAGGGCTGGGACCTTCACTAAACACCTATATGGAAGAAACCAAAAACACAACAAGAGAGAGAAATAAGAAAAAGCCCCCAGCCCAAGAGAACATTGATCAAGGAGAGGAAAAAACAAAAGAGACTGAGGGCAGCAAATGTGCAACATCAGACATGGCTTCAATGGACATTAAGAAATATCTTCGGGAACTTGTAGATGAGCACAAAACTGAAATATTAAATCAGGTAAAACAGATATAAGTAGATTAATAAAGGAAATGCTAAGCACCTCTCCAGAAGACACAGATGGAAGAAGGGAGGAACACAAAAAAAGGAGAGAAACATTTGATAAAGAATATAAAGAAAATATAGAATACATGAAGCAGATTCAAAGAGATTACCAGGAAATTAAAAAACTCCATTGAAAGCTGGCAAAACTGCTTAAAAGAAACTAAGGATAGACTATCAAAATTTCAAGACAAGTTTGCAATGTGTGATCATGAGAGGAAAGATCTCTTAAAAATAACAAGGAAACAGGCAGCAACAATACAAAGGCTAGAAGATGACGAGAGAATCTATAATTTAAGAACAAGAAATGTGAACAAAGAAGCAAGAATAAAAACAGACAAATTACAAAGGCTATTCATGGAAATAATTAAGAAATACTTTCCAAGCATGGGAAAAGGATATTTGATTATGTGAGGCATACAGAACTCCAGCCACCCGCAACCAAAACAGATTATTATATGTCTGGGTAGACATATAATAATTAAGATACCAGAAATTCAATATAAAAACAGAATATTAAAAGCCATCAAAGAAAAGAAGCAGGTCACCTATAAAGGAAAGCCCATCAAGTTTATGGCAGACTTCTTAACACAGACCATCAGACTAAGAAGAGCTTGGAGTGAAGTATTCCAAGTCCTGAAAGAAAATAACCTCCAGCCCAGATTGATATATCCTGCAAAACTGTCACTAGAAATTAATGGAGAAACAAGATGCTTCCATGACAAAGAGGAACTGGGGGAATTTGTGACCACCAATCCAACCCTCAGAGAATACTGAAGGACATTCTAGAGAGAGAGAAAAAATACCAGGATTTTAGGAACAGTAGCAGAAAGGCCTCAACAAATGGAGCAGGCAGTATAATGAAGGAGAAAAGTAGACAAACCAAGGCAGAAAAATAGCATAGCAGAAATGAGGCAGAGAAGGATGGCTATAATCTCTAACATTGACGTCCTTGATACACTAAAAAAAAAAAAAAAAAAGACAGGCAGAGTAGATCAGGAGGTAGGGTCCATTGAGATGCTCTGTATAGGAACTATAATCAACCTGAAAGAGGGTTTATGGACCGAAAATCAAATATGAGAAAACAATGCTCTACGTGACAGGGAGCCAGAGAGAAATAGGAGCAAGTCAACCACCACCTGCAGATAGGTTGGAAAGACAGGATACTTATGTGGAGTAGAGAACTAATCAACTGTAATGAAAGAAAACCTTGAGGCTTTTGTAGGTAAAGGAATACAACTTGAGATCAAGTTCAGGAGTGAGAGGGTTTGGAACCACTTAGGTAAAAAGCAGGTTGCCCCTCCAATCTAAAAACTGAGGGATTTGGTGGGACCCAAAATGCACAGCACCCTGTGGGAGTGAAAGGGGAGGAATAGCCTAAAAAAAGAAGGCAGAGGATATTGTTAATAGTGTACCAGGATTTAAAACCCACATTACTCACACCACTCTGCTTAGATGGATTATATTCTCTTCCAGTTTGTCTACTTGTACTAGATTTGAGGGATCAGACAGTTATCCTGAAAATAGCAGGATATAGTATGGTAATCAACCTTAATTTCCTATTAACTTAATTTGGAACTCTGTATAACTTACACTGTTTTACCATGACTGATCTTAACTGAATCTGGTTTGTTAGATTGCTGTTTTGCATTGATCGATTTTATTCAAAGCTGTTATGATTGATAGTATCAAGTCTGAGAGTATAGGCAACTACACCAAAGATGACAACATTCACTAGAATATCCACTCTGGTTTGATTATTACCTGCCTTTGAAGTTTTACACGGTCTACAATGTTTTATTTTTACTAATATTGATATGTACTGCTATATTAAATTATACTGCAATATTCAATTATACCTGATGATATAGACAATACTATTGAAGATAATAAGAAACAACACAGAAACCATTGTAGATCAACTTGTACTGTGGATTTATATGACTTTTTGGTTTCATGTTTTTATAGGAATTTGTTTTGTTTTGTCTTGCTAAGTTTTGTTTTTCCCTCTAATACAGAAAGGATAGAAATACATGTAAAGACTCATGCATGTGTAGCTGTTTCCAGTCTCACTGTTTGAGTGACTACTTTGTATGCTTTAATTTTGTAACTTGAACAACTATTTGTAAGAGGACAATATGTAATTTATCAACTAGTGATTTCTTACTGTTTATCTTTTTTTGAAATTCTGCATTATTTCTACCCTTTTAATGCTTTTTTCTCTTTAAAAATTGATCAAAGTAGGAATTAGTGACTCAGTCATTAAAGGATTGGCATTAGAAACAAAATCACTAGGACAAATCCAGTTTTCTCTGGTTCTCCTGGTTACAAATATCCTACTGCAATTATAGTGCTATTTACAGAATCAAAGTGCCTAGAATAAAAACTCAATTCTGGCTTTTACTATTTAGGATTTTAGTATTTATATCTCTTTCAGTATGTTTCTTAACCATTCTAAGTCTCTGCCTCCCCACCTATAAAACAGGGATATTATATCTTTATTTTTTTTTAAACAGGCAAAAGTGAGATGTACACGGGCCATAAAATCAACAGATCATCAGCATTCAATAAAATGATTGGATATAAAGTTGATAGAGGAGAGAAATCCATCATGTCTCTTTCTTGGTGAGTAGATAGCATAGTGATGTCATCCATGAAGATAGGAGATCTGAAGAGGACGGATATAGTTTAAAGATAGGTAGAAAAAAAGATATGGAAAAAAGAAAGATGTTTCTGGTTTGGGGCATGTGTGGTAAGGTGCCTACTTATAAGAGTATCTTTTCCTGAGCGCTCAATCTGTATTCTTTTCTGGTGAAAATGGTTTTGAACTTGTACAAAAAATGTGAGATTCATCAGTTCAACCACCCACTCAGAAATTATGAATTACAACATTAGGCTAAGGAGTACTGTTGAAGAACTGTGTTATACCAGTGGCTGCTTAAGACCTTTTGAAGTCTTACAGAAATGAATCAGGTGAGAAATATTAATGAAAATGAGATGGTGAAGCAAATTTTGAGATGACAGATAAATTCCAGATAGATATGTAGACAGAGCGAGAGTGTTTTTTACCAAAATGGAGTTATATGTGTGAAACTCAACTAAAATACAGCCCAGAGGCCACCAAGTTAGCCCCTTATGCACATTTATGCCAGTAATATGAAATCCTCAGACTTTCTGAAACCGTAAAATTTCTGGATAAGCCAATTAAACAAGAATGTTTGCTTAACAATTGCTATCTATGAATAAGCTAACTCCAACCCAGAATAAGCCTCTGAGTTAATGATCTGTGCTCCCAATAGATAATCACATAGATATTTCATGAATCTCTCTCTTTCTCTCTGCTTCTCTCCCTCTGAGCTATTTCTCCCTCTTTTTTTAAAAAAAATCTCTCCTCTACTTTTTCAGATACACTTATGATTCTCATAGTTCAGTTATCCTAGACAGTAGCCTCTTCATATTTTTAAATAAATTCTTTTTTTTGGAGAGTCACTCTTTGTAACTAAGTATAACTTGACAATATGAAAATATAGACAGATGATAGAAAGACAGACAGATAGACAGATTTAAATAGGCGAGTATGGAAAGAGACCTGCTTTCATTCATTAATTGCTCATTTTCTAAAATTCCTCTTTCTCAATGAACCCAGAAAGTATCCTTTACATTTTATCTGCATTTTCATTCTTAAGATAGACTCCTTTGCAACTAGACATGCCTTGATTATGTTCCTAGCTATAGTTTCATGTCATACCCAAGCACATAATCAATAAAGATCACAAATGATGTATTTCAGCAAGTTTAGAGTGATGATATTGCAAAGCAATTAATCACAGTCATGAATTTTCAACTCATATATGTGTGTTGTTTATTTCAGATATGATATAATATGAAGGGTCAAGTTTATTATAAGGTTTAAGAAATTCTGTCATTTATATATGATCTATCTGAGACATAGGTAAAGGATTGAATCCTTTAGCAGATACTTCTACTTTTGTTCTGTGACCATTTGTAACACAATAGAATATAAAGTCTAAGCAAAACACCACTTGAAAGATTATAAAAATGCTTGGCAATCGCAAGTCACATGATGATTTTATAGTTTTCTAAGTCCCATATTTAATATTTCACAAGTCAATCAATCTTTACAGAATGGCAAGAGAGGTGAAATCTCTTGGTAGTCAAGTTACAACCTCCTGTGAATTCTTCTGTGGTTGCTGGGTGCTGACTGTGAGTTTCAAATATATTATGAAGGAAAAATTTTAATGCAAGTTCTAATTTTAATTCAGAGAGTATTCTTCTCCTAGAATAATTGATATAGTCTTCAGCCACAACAAAGATAATGTAAATATAATATTAATTCATCTCTTAGTTGCCAAATATATGTGGAAGTTTACACATCTCAGTTTATCAATTTGTGGGAGGAGGTGGGAAATATGCTGTAATTCATTGTAAAAAAATAGCATTTTTTTCAATCACACTTATTTGTAACTATTTACTAGTCAAACTCAAGTAGTTCACACTTAAAACATCTTTAATTCATATGTTTAAACAAACCATTCCACGGCCTGCACTCTTTGGAACTCAGATTTAAGACCGCAAAAGGAGACACAGATTTCACATCCTAGGAAATAGAACATAACTGAGTTATGAGCTCTGGAAATTTAAAGATATGAGGTCACAAAACAGACATTCTTAGGACATGGAGACATAGCAACTATGAACACAAGAAATAAAACAATAAGAAAAAGACAATTTGAACATGAACATGAATAATAGGTCTGAAATTTTTATGTAAACTTTCACTTGTTGGTGAATGATTTTATGATGAGTGGCATTGCTAAGAAAAAAGGCATTCTGGGGCCAGGGATTTAGGTCAGTGGCATAAGCACCCACCTGGCAAACATGAGGTCCTGAGTTCGATCCCCGGTACCACAAAAAAAGGGCATTCTGTCACTAATATAATAAAATCATTCAAGTTATTTTCCTTAATGAATCTTTTTCATGAATGTTATTAATAGTTACTATTCTAGCCTATTGCATTATTTCTCAGGGATTTTTAAATCTCACAGGAAATAAACAGATCCAAAAAGACAGATTATATTTAAGATCATTCTGTTTAGTACAATTAATGCAGAAATTTGAAGACACTATGTCCACTGAACTCCCCATGGAAAGCTTGACTCCTAGTGCATAAAAACCAGGTAGTAATCTCTGTGCACGCACATGTCCACCCTACTTAAGAGAAAAGATGAGCTATTTTGAAATATGCTGACTTAGTGCAGGTCTGAAAAAGCTTCTATTTTATAATTAAATGATAACATTATTTTTATAAGACCCCTGAGATTTGTGGTGGGCATGAGTTCCAGTATCCTGTCACCCGCCCATTCTCCCATGACTAGCAGGAGTCATATAGAAAATGGAAATTTAAAAAATCCAAAGCATTTGTTCCCTATTTATTTTAAAGAATACTTGTTAAAAAAAAAAAAAGAATATCTGCTACACGATAGTACAAAATAGTGGAATTACTCTCATTTAGGGAACTCTTAACTTATGCATGGACTCAATTTAGCCCTTCAACACAGGGGTATCAGTGCTTCAAAATAGAACACCTCTGTCTCTTGGCCTGGATGTATCCTTATTATTTCAACTGTTGAACATTATGCCAGGGTAGGACTCTAGAGCACAGAGAGACATTTTTGAGGGATATTTTTCCTCTTAGCTGAGCACCTTTAAAGCACAACAATGCAATATCTTTTCCTAGTTTATTTTATTCAACTCTACATGGCACTCATAAGGCATTTATTGCCAAAGTTATCAAGCAACTTATTTATACTTCATTTCTTTCTCTTTACAATACCAGTACAGTTTGAAATGAAATACATTAAACTGGCAGAAATTTAACATCATAGCCACATAAATTATAGTAAATATAATACGCTATCAAGAGAATATCTGATTTTCTATTATGACTTCATGCATAAACAATATGCAACTTTAAACATAATTAGGGCAGGTACAAATCTAGATGTACATGAAAATTTTATCTCTGTGGGTTGTGTATTATTTATAACACTTTTAAATTTAGCATCATAGTCTTAAATTTTGTGATTTGAATGAATATCTTAGTTTCAAGTCATTCATCATTTATTTCCTAAAAGAAAATAATGAACCATTAAAATGAATTCATTATCACTTCAAATTTAATGATGCTAGTCATGAATCATTTGCTTTCCTTGTAAAGATATTTTTTCATTCTATATTTAATTGATAAATGTATGCATGAAATAAGAAACAAAATGAATCAACACCAAACATTTATTTCATACAGGTTTATCTCCCTTTAGACCTGAGTCTCCCTAAGTCTCTAATTATTAACAAATTTAAAAATTACACTATTTCAGTCCAGTATGAAGAGGCAGGCTATCTTCTCACAGAAGTTGAAGAGTATAATTCCCGGTCTTAAAAGTGACACCATGAAGAAAGATTATGGAGTGGGCCCAGCTAGGACACTAGAGGGATGAGAGGAGGCAGAGTTCTTTTTTTTTATATTATTATTTTAAACAGAATAAAACAAAAGAGGACAGATCTAATCATATCAGAACAAAGCAATGTAAGCAACACAGCATTTCACAAGACAATTGGATATTAACAGTAGCTATCATAATGTTGCTTTCTTTGAAGTAGTTGCGCTTAGCTTTACACACAATAATGTCAAACATAACAAAATAGAATAAAACCACTCAAGAGAATGAAAGTATTACAAGGCATTCTGAACCAAATAACTGAAGATAAAAAATGGCTATTATATTATCTCATTTTTCATAAAAAATTTGTTTATACTATCATACATATTAAAATCCAATAAGACACAACATGATAGAAACAATGGTAATAAAAAAATCAAAATCATGGTAGGACTTCTTTTGAAAGATCCCTAAATTCCCGCTGTGACTTTCAAAGTCCATAGCCATAGTCACTCACCTGCCTTTAGCTGCATCCTAACAGGAGGGTGTCCTTATTCCTTCCTCATGAGTGCAAATTTGCATAAAAGGAGGTCTTCTAGACACTCTTGGAACATATCCTATTCTGTTTTATGTCACTATTATATTCTTATAACTTTCTCCAGGGAATGAGTTTGAGGATACTCACCAAAGGATCTAAGGAATTTTTATTTCTGTAAATACTTGATTATTTACCATTTATTTTCAGGGCATATTTGTTTCATGACCCAGAGAGGTAAGTCAGGAGACGGTTGTACTGTTTTGATGTTTATTTTCTAATGTGATGCTTCCATGTAGTTAAAGCACAGGAATCTTTAAGTCACTGTTTTCTTCTCTAATGTACCTAGGAAAGTTTCTGACAAAGAGTAGTTTTTAAAATGTGTAGTGATTGGAAAAGTAATCTTTGATTCTGCTGATAGATCAGGGGAGAGGTGATAGATAAATAGATACTCTTTGACCATGCACACACACACATACACACACACACACACACACAAGTATAATGCCATGCTGCCATATGTATATTTGTCATATGTGTGTGTCAGTGCCCACATGTTATTTAGTAATGATGGCGAATGACAGAATTTATGGGGTGGTGTGATGGCAAATGTCTGGCAAGAAACTTTTTGTGTAATTAGAGTTAGAGAGAAGGAAGATGTTTTTTAAAGTGTCTGTCCATTTCCATGTCAAAAATACTCTCACCAGAAAATGAAACTAAGCTCTTTTGCCATCAACAATAATAAAAATTTCTGAAAATTTAAAAGATTCTCATGAGGTGAGATGTGACACACCAATAGCTATATATTCAAATATTTGTTTATGAATGTGTGCAGGTAAAATTCAACGAGCCTGTTTATGTGAAAACGTTTTCAGAAACTTCTGGAGAATTTTTTTCAGTCACTCCATTCATTAACATAATAGTGAATAACCACTTCCTTTCTGTAATTTATATCAGAATATAATGGATCAAATTATATGTTTATCAACCATAGACACCTTGTTTGTGTTCTTTATTAATTTAATGCAACTAATAAAGCAAAGTTAACATTAAAACAATACTGAATTTTTAAAAATTCCACTTGAATAAATGTATGTATGTATTATGACTGCAGCTATAAGCATTTGGCTATAGCTGCATTATCCCTGTGATTTTTTAAAACATCTTGTTTTAAAGAAGCAGTACATTTTATTATTTAAAATATAAGTATTATTCCCTTTTTTAACTTCAACAATAACTCACTTTCTGATTCCTTTATTTTTCCTTCAAATAAATTCTGACAAAATTTCTTAATTAAAGGTAAAAAAAATTGTGCTTTCTAATATCCAGAACAATTTTTTGTTATATCTGTCTTTAACATTTTTAACATATGTTTTAGGCAGATTTACAACATAATTGGGGCATATAAAATGCAAAGGTATAAACTGTTTAACCTGAGAACTGAAGTTTCTCCAAGTAATTTGGAAGTGATTTCCCCTGTCTTCAACATTCCTGCTCAGTTTTATACAAGAAAATTGACAGTAACCCAATCATGAAAAGTTGGTATATTTCTAAGATAGAGGTAGCCATTACATATAACTGCAGTGTGGTACTACAACATAGAAAATAAAATTTTTACTAAATTCTGTTTTTCAAGACAATTTATTAATACACATTATTTAATATAAATTATAGCATTGAGAGAGCATGTTTCCAGGAAGATGGAATAACATAGTTTTTCCTGTTCCTCTTGCTAATCACAACTAAAAACTTCAGACATATATCTAAAATGAACAGAAGATGACTTTGAAAGATAGAGAGAAGGTAGCAAGCTGGAGACTTCAGTAAGGAAAGGAAGGCATATTTGTGACTTTTCTTGGTTTTCTTTTTACCTCAGTATGTTCAAACTAGAAAAAAAAGAACTGATAATCCAGAAATACCATTAAGCATAAAAACAAACACACAAGCAAATAAACTCAAAATCTCCAGCATAAGCCTAATTTTTCCAGCAGAAGGGGCAGAAAAGAAGCAGTCAAGTAAAACAGAAGCCATGCAGATACAACTCCCCTAATTGAACTAAACTCACAAAAATAACTGGTCCATTTCTTATCTAGCTGGGCATCTAGACTTCCATGCTTGCCAGCTGTAGGGGGACACTCTCCAACATCCCTGCCATCTTGAAATCGGAGAAGATCAAGCAGGAAGTCAGGTACTTCCTAATAGACAGTAACAAGATGCCTCCCCCAACTTCCTGCTAGAGTTGTTCAGATTGTATTGGAAAATCAAGAATCTTACCATTAATACGCCGCCTTTAAAAACCCTTGAAAGCAGGAACAATGCACTATTGTTCCAAACTGGGAAAAACACTCCCAATATATATTTGACAAATAATATCCAGGCTACTGAAGAACATTCAAAGCAAGACTTTTTTTAAAAAAAGTCCAATTAGAAAATTAGAAAGCTACATGAACAGTCACTTCACTGAAAAATATACAGATAGAAAATAAGCACATAAATTATATTAAATATTAAGAGCGAAGCACAAATTCAGTATAGATGAGCTATAACCAAGTACCGATCAAAACAGTTGAAATAAAATCAGCTGTTGGTGAGGATACAAAGATACTTAGATCCTTAAGAATCCATTGCTGACAGCAATATAAAATGGTGCTACTTTATTGGAAAATAGTTTGACATGTCTTAAAACCCTATTAAAGCAACTGTCTTACAACCTACTAAGTTTGCACCACAGAATTGAAAACTTACACAAAAAATCTACACATAGATAAAATAGTAACTTTATTCCTAATGGACCAAACCATTAAAAAGCCAGATATCTTTTAATCATTGAATAGCTAAGTGAACTGTGGTTTATTCATAACATGAATATTAATCAATGATAAAAATTAACAAACTATGGGCATATACAACAACCTGCATGAAAATCCAGAAAATTAATGAAGACTAGAAAATCTTTCATAGAAGATCTCATTCTGCATGCCTGTATTTATGTAACATTTTCAAGGTGATAAACAGAAAAGGAGAACAGATGAATGATTATTAGAATTTAAGGGGTTCTGGTAGGTAAAGTGAGTATAAGACCAAAAAGCAACATGGACTATTATGGTGATGAAAATTCTAGAAATCAATATTAATGTCCTCATTATGATATAATAATACAATTTTGAAATATCATTTGATTTGGGAAACAAATGAAGAACATACAGATCTCTCTATATCCTACTACTACATATGACTATACAACTACTTTAGAAGAAATAGTTAATTAAAAATATTGCATAATTGGACAAGAAAGTGTAAAATACAAATACTCTGACATAAATATGAAAATATTTTTAAACAGCATTTGTATTATTTGTTTCATGCCTTATGTGGAAACCCTTTTACTGATTCACACTAGTATTTTCTTTGCACATGTTATATTCTTTGATGTTACTTACAAGATGTACAATTAATTATTCTTTTCCATTTTTTTACTCAGTTTAATACTGGATATTACAGTAATCATTGTTGCCTTAAAATAATTTTATTATTTTTGTTTTTAATATCAAATAATAAAATTTTATCTGAAATTTTAAAATTTTATGTTGTAGAACAACTTTGAATAAGCTTTAGAAATTATGATTGGCAAATATGAGTAGCTTTTTAAAGGCATATTAAAAAAAATAAAGGCATATTAGTCAAAATAGAGTAACAAAAACATAAATTTTAACAAAATCTTTCCCATCTGTGTAAATAAAAGTGGGCAGTTACAAAGTTAATACAAGAAGCAGACTTTTTAAATTAAATATACAATTGATCTGATTAGTAGAAAGCATGGCTGTTTCCTTGAAATTTGTTAATTTTTGCTGTCAGTATTTATTGTTGACTAGAGATAAAATACTTCCATAAATTCCTCTCTTGCCTTGACATAGACATAGCTATACTTTCAAACACTCTTGCCAACATCATTCTTTGATGTCCTGGATTCTGGAAAGTTTTCCTCCTCAATCCCTTTCTAGGATTTATTTGCCTTCTTCATTTTTTCTGTCTAATGAAACATGGCACTATACTAATAAAATACTTTTCCTTGCACTGCCTTCTCCACAGTTTAAGTTTTCATTTCTGTAGGGAACAATATTTCAAAACTTGTTCTTTCTCCTTGTTTTGTGTGCATAGTTCTTTCTGAACAGTTTCTAAAAAGATACTTATGTAACAAGTAAAGATGGACAAGGTTGTTCCATTATTCACAGATCCATATACTTACACAAATGAACTGTGATTATTTCAAGCCCTGTATGTTGGGTTCTAAATCAACCTGTACACCAATACCCTGGATTACTTTAATTTAAATTGATGTCAAATGAGTCTGGAATAAGATTATAGAAGTTGTATTAAGAATAACTATTGATAAATTAATTCACATGTATTCACACTCTAAAATTATTTGGAGGAAGTTTATGATAAAAATTTTCAGTGTTAATAAAATCCTTAGAGTAAATACTGGTACTTAATATAGCAAATGTGAACAAACTTACAACCAGGAGTTTTGCAAGGAGCCCAAGGAAAGTAAGAAATCATGAAAGGTCAGAAAAAATTGAGGGGAAAATTCTTAGAGCTGTATTTTTAAGAGAAAATTTTCATATGGTAGATACAGATAATTTATAATTTAAATGAAATCTCCCTATTATAATCAAGCTAAACTATACAAAGAGTCATCGTAATATTTTTAACAGGTCCTTAGTTCTGGAGTAGCACAGTGAGAAATATTCTGAGGTTAAGTTTGGGCACAGAAAGACACCAGCGTGCTTCACACTGACGTCTACCACAGGCTCAGACTTGGAAAAAGGCGGTGCTTAGGCTTTCATTTGCCATCCGTAACTCAGACTACCAATTTGCTTCATGCTTGTGAAACTTAAGGCTCATATAGCAGTGTAAAGTTTTTTCCAAAAATTTTGCACATTGACAATGTGCTCTATTAAATGGCATTTGATTTAGCAATTCAAAAAAGGAAATTTGAGTCAGGTGGAAATTTTAGAAAAGCTAGAGATCAATTAATAGAGTACAATATGAATTCCATATTCTAGGATTCAAACTGTCAACAGCGTCTTATTTTATATTGACTAAAGTGATACAAAATACAAACAAATTTATTTATTGTAAGACATTTTGGAAATTTTAAAAAGAATTGAGGATTAAAAGGCCATAAATTCCTTGGGGTCAGGATTTATGTCTGTTTATTCTTTTATTTTCCATATGACTTGAACATAGTAATCAATTAAAACATGTTTCTGATTAATTATTGAAAATAAAATAGTGAGTTAAACAAAGAAATAGCAATGTCTCAATCTGGGGGAAGGTGTACCAATTAGGAAAGAACAAAAATATCTGATATTGCTTAGCAAAGTTCTTTTCTAACTTCTGCTTTTTTCTTTTTCTCACTATGCTTGATACTCAATAGCCAGAAACCTAATATTGAAAATATTTAATTTATTCATTTTCTCAGTATTCTCAACTCTGCTACAAATTATACCACTTCTAATTTCTGACTGATATATGCATATATCTTTAAAAAGATGTTAAGTGAAAGAAGGAGAACAAAAAGAACGGATCATTTTTATTCAAAAAGTTTGCAGGAAGTTTGAGAACTGTAAGTTGTTCTTAGTGGTAAAATAAATTATTCCAGCTGTACAGTTTTACTGCAACCACGCTGAACAGAGTTTTCTTCAAAGGGAAAGGTCTTTTGGCATGAGCTGTTGCATTATGAAGCTGTTTGGCAGTGAGACTTCCTGGCAAGCTCTGGGTTTGTTACAGCCCTCTCCTGAAGATGAGAGCATGCTGGAAGTCAGACTCGGTATCCTCCCTCTCAAATTTGCTGCTACTTTTCTTTCCTTGTTTGTTCATAGGGATAGTCTGGGGATGGATGAGGGTGTAACTTCTCTTCTGTCCATAGGAGGTATGCACATAGTGATCTCAGTAGAATTGCCTGATACTCTGCTCCCCCAACAGGGGCCCATGCATCTGCATTGTTCACAAAAGCTCCTTCCTTTTCCCAAATTTAACCTTCACTAGTAGCATTCTTCCTAGCTGCTTGAACTCAGATGGTCCTGACTTCTATGATGCCCAAGCTAGCAGTTTCTACTAGCGATAATTCTTTCAAATAATACAAATTGTATTAGAATTTAAAGTTAGAGGAACACAATAAATGCATTACAGATATGTATATTTAGACACATATATAATCTCTATAGCATAGGGAAGAAATTTTAAGAGACAGCAAGTATAGTATTTTTATAGTGCTTTACATTGCTTGCTTACAATTATCAGAGTTTCAATAACTTGAAAATTCTTCATTGAATTCATTGAATATTTCCTACAGTAAAGTCTATTTTATTAGTTTTGTTATGCAATATATCAGTGTAAGTCATAATGCTAAGTATAATAATGATATTATTGGTATGCTATAGAGGTAATACTACTACTACAAGAAAATCATGCCACTAAATTATTTGAGGTGTACAAGTATTTAAGCATAATCTCTTTACTCTGAAGAATTCTGAGAAACTCTCAAATGTATTATTAAAATGTCAGAGAGACTCAAGTCTTATTTCTTATTCATTCATACAGGGGCAAATGATATATTAGAGTGAGAAAGATGGAGAATAATTCATTCATATTCAAATGAAAGTGTCTATACAGTATGTATAGTATGTACTCAGAACAGTGAGCTAACTGCTTTTGCTTTAATATAAATACAGAACTTTATAATAAGACAAATTCATAAAAAATATAGTAAATTTGAAATGGAAAAATTGGATAGTTATTTCAATAGTTAAGACAGACTCTCTTCTGTTAGTCAAAAATATTATACCTTAAGCAGTGGATAAAAATGAAATTTGATTTCATATTTCACACAAATGCTTGAGTTTAATATATTTTTATTTCTATCAGGCAAGAAAGACAACATCTGTGTGTCATTAAAAAGAATTGGGTGGGATTACTGTGAGAATTGATTAGAAATAATGTCTATGAAATATTTTAGGTTCTTTTTTTTAAAACAGGGTAAAATTAAACAGAACAAAACAGAACATAAGAAAGCAATGTAAGAGACATAATTTCAAAGCAAGACAACCAGAGATATTCACTATCTATCATATTTTCTCTTGTTTTCTTCTAAATAGTTGTCCATATATTCACATACAGTGAATTTATACAAAACACAGTATAAAACTGATCCAAACAGAATAAGGAAGGCGTTTTAGGTCTTCAAGACCAGAGAGTAGGGAAGTCAACAATGGCTGTCATAGTATCTCTCATTCTCATCAAAATAGTTGTCCATACCTTCCAGTATGTTAAAATGAAACAAAACAAAACAGATTAAAATCACTCTGAACAGAGAATAGTAGTATTGCTGGATTTCACATTATGATGCTACAGAGTCAGCACTGGGTACTGTAGTGTCTCTTTTTCTTCAAAGTAGTTGTTCATTTCATCATGCATTATATAATCAGTTGTCATCGACTGTTTATAAGTTCTATGCATGCATGAGTCTCTACATGTATACCTATTCTTTCTGTATTAGAGGGAAAAATAAAACAAAGCAAGATAAAAAGAAACAAATTCCTAGAAAAATATAAAATGAAAAAGTCATATAAAATCGCAATACAAAGCGACCTATAGTGGTTACTATGATGTCTCTTATTATCCTCAATAGAATTGTCTACATCACCAAGCATAGTATAATTGAGTACAGCAGTACATAACAATATTAATAAAAATGAAACTTTGGAGACATTATAAGACTTCAAAAGCAGGTAATAATCAAACCAGATTGGGTATCTTAGTGAATCTTGTCATTTTCAGTGTAGTTGCCTATACTCTCAGACTTGATACTGTCAATCATAACAGATTTGAATAAAATCAGTTAATAAAAACCAGCAATCTAACAAACCAGATTCAAATAAGAGCAGTCATAGTAAAACAATGTAAGTCTTCTCACACTGCACATGCACTTACAATGCAGATGAAAGGGCCCCTGTTGGGGAAGAAGAGTGTAAGTGTAAGGGCTTCAGATTAAGTTATTAGGAAATTAAGGATAATTACCATATTATATCCTGCTATTTTTGGGATAACTGTCTGTGCCTTCAAACCTCCTATAAGTAGACAAAATGGAACAGAATATAATCCATCTAAACAGAACGGCGAGAGTGATGCGCATTTTAAGCCCTGATATACTATTAACAATATCTTCTGCCTTCCTTTTTTAGACAGTTCCTCCTCTTTCACTCCCACAGGGTGCACTGCACATTTTGGGTCCCGCCAACTCCCTCAGTTTTTAGATTGTGAGAGACAACCTGTTATTTACCTGAGTGGTTCTGAACCTTCCCACTCCTGGACTTGACCTCAAGTTGTATTCCTTTACTTACAAAAGCCTCAAGGTTTTCCTTCGTCATAGCTGAGTAGTTCTCTAGGGCACAAAACCATCGCATCTTTCCAACCTATCTGCAGGTACTGCTCGAGTTGCCCCTATTTCTCTCTGGTTCCCTGGCACATGTAGCATTGTTTTCTCATATTTGATTTTCAGTCCATAAACCCTCTTTCAGGTTAATTATGCTTCCTATACAGAGCACCTCAATGGATCCTATCTCCTGATCTACTCTGCCTGCGTTTCTTTTTGTTAGTGTATCAAGGCCATCGATGTTAGACATTATAGCCAACCATCACTGCCTCATTTGTGCTATGCTATTTTTCTGCCATTGTCTACTTCTCTCCTTCATCCAACTGTCTGACCCATTCATTGAGGCCTCTCTGCCACTGTTTCTGAAATTCTATTTTTTTTCCTCTTTGTGTAGAATGTTCTTCAGTATTTTTTGTGGGGTTGCATTGGTGGTCCCAAATTCCCTCAGTTCCTCTTTATCATGGAAGCATCTTGTTTCTCCATTAATTTTGAGAGACAGTTTTGCAGGGTACATTACTCTGGCTTGGAGTTTATTTTCTTTCAGGGATTGGAATACTTCGCTCCAAGCTCTTCTTGATTTGATTGTTTGTGTGGAGAAGTCTGCTGTGATTTTGATGGGTTTCTTTTATAGGTGACCCACTTTTAATATGAATTTCTGGGATCTTGATTATTATATGTCTGGGTGTAGATGTGTTTTGGTTGTAGTTGGCTGGAGTTCTGTATGCCTCATACAACTGGATATCATTTCCTTTTCCTATGCTTGGGAAGTTTTCCTTAATTATTTCTGTGAATAGCCTTTTTATTTCCTTTGTATTTATCCCTGATTCTTCCCTTGCATTTTTTATTCTTAAGTTATAGATCCTCTTGTCATATTCTAGCTTTGGTATTTTTACTGCCCTTTTCCTTGTTATTTTTAAGAGATCTTTCCTTTCGTGTTCAGTCATTGCAAACCTATCTTCAAGTTTTGTTAATCTGTCTCTAGTTTCTGTGAGGCAATTTTTCCAGCTTTCAATGGAGTTTTTAATTTCCTGGTAATCTCTTTGAATCTGTTTCATATATTCTAGGTTTTCTTTATATTCTTCATCGAATGTTTCCTTTTTTTGTGTTCCTCCATTCTTCCATCTGTCTTCTTTTTTTTCCTAAATATCTTGAGATAATATGTGTCTTCCAGAGAGGTGCTTAGCATTTCTTTTATTAATCTTCTTATATCTTGCCTTACTTGAATTAATATTTCAGTTTTGAGCTCATCTATGAGGTCACGAAGATATCTCTTTATGTCTGCTGATGCTGTGTCTGATATTGCATGTTTGCTACCCTCAATCTCTTTTGTATTTACCTCTCCTGGGTCAATATTCACAGGGTTGGGGGTTGGGGGCTTTTTCTTATTTCTTTCTCTTGTCATGTTTTTGGTTTCTTCCATACAGGTGTATAGTGGAGGTTCCAGCCCCTTTCCTTGTTGGCTATGGTACTTCTGAAGCGTGCTGGCTAGGGAATTCTACCCTCTCCAGTTAGCTGTTGGTCACTGAGGTACAAGCAGGATTGGTGTATGCTGGCCCCTCCCCTCCAAATCAGTCAACCCACAGGGGCCTTCACCACGTTAGTGTGTGCCACACAAACAGAATTGGTTTTGGACAACTCACTGGGTCCCGGTCAGGAGAGTGACCCAGGCCAGGCAGATCCCACCAATTTGTTCTGGGCAGGGAACAACCAACTGAAGTCACTGCAGTTCCTAGTTCAGGCCAATCCTGCCCAGTTCCAACATGTCATCTGGTTGGTCACCCCTTTCCAATGGGAGGGTCTTATTCTGAGCATTCACTATGGGTTAGTGCAGGTCTCTATGTTGGCTTGGTTCTTTGTTGGGCTTGCCAACCCCCGACTTCAGTGCAATCCTGTGCTGTGATCCTGAGTTTGGGTGGCTCCAGTGAGAGTGCTGTGGCTGTGAATCTGTGCTGCTTTGATGGTAGCCCTGCAACCGTGTGCTTGTCCAGCTCTTTTCCCTTTAGTTTCTTCATGGATCGAGAGGATCAATCTCCCTCTGTCTGGACCTCTCCAGGATGTTTTATTCCAGCATCTGAGTTGTTTCTCTCGAGGAAGCTCTGTATTTTGCCGCTTACTGGTCCGCCATCTTTAGCTCTGCCCCCATAGTTCTAATTGACCCCACTGGTTGGAAATCCCATCATATCTTATGGTGAATCTACAACACTTAACTGTCAGACATCCTAGAACTAGGATGAAATTTAAAGAACAGTTTGTCTGTCATTTAATCTGACCTATTTTTAAAAAATACAATATAATGGATAAGCTCAATTTTTAAAAATAAAAAATCCTAACTAAATAGGAATAAAGTACAATAGAAATCAGAGTACAGTATGAAAATAACCAAAGATTTCTTCCCACACTTGCCTATGCTATCCCTGACTCCAAAATGTACTACGTGTACATATATTCAAAATCTGAAAAAAGTCATAACATTCTTGGTTCATTCAACTAATTTTTAATGCTAGATACTTTGTCCAAAATAACTCAAACAACGAAATTGGAACTTAGATCAAATCCAGTAGGTTTCTCCAGAGGGAAAAAAAAATCAGTATTTTGTACACACATACACAGACAGATATATCTACATAGAGGTATATTACACACACCTATAAGGGAGGGGTATAGATTTATTTTAATTGACTGTGAGAACAAGGAAGAACAGTAGGTTGGAAGTTCATGGAAAAGATGTTATAGCTTGAGGCAGACTTTTCTATTCTTTTACTATTTAATAGAAGAGAAAGGATATTTTCTATTAGTTGCCTATAATACTCTGCAAGAAATATAGCTTTCATGCTGCTTACTGTATCCTCATTCTACCTTTTACCCTTTCCCATAAAATAGGATTTTATATGAAGGCCAAAGAACCTCAATAAAAGACTAAACTTTCTATTTACCCATACAGTTATTGTTTGCAGTGAAATTCGAATAGAGAGTGTGGGTGTGAGTTGAGGAAAACTCATCAAATAGACCAACCAATTCTGCCAGCCTGTCTTTCCTTGGGCCTTCCCCTATCTTTTTTTTTTTTTTTTTTGGCCTGGAATTTAGACATCTTGAGATCACAAATATCACAGGCACCAGAGTGACCTAAGTCCCGACATGTGAGCTGATGAGTCAGCACCAATAACTATTTTCGGATTTTTTGTTACATTAGAAAAAGAAAAAACAAACTCCTTTTCTAAGCTTTGTTATTACCTGCAAACTAACCCTTAATGGGTATAGACAAGGACATAGAGAACTACCATGAAGATCTTGAACAGTGAGCAGTAATGAAAACCTTGTATCTAAGGAAGCAAAATGAATGAATTGATACAAGCTAGACATAAGGGACACATCAAAAACTATCAGAGTCTTTTAGGCAGAAACACTGGAGGCCTGAACAGTGCCAGTGAGTCAGCAAAATACTAAGTTGACATAAATGGCTGAGGAAAGAGAAAAGATGGACATTTAAAAGAATTAAACTTCCTACTTGTAAGGTTAGGGGAGATGCCAGGATGATTGACAGTGATAATTGTGTGCCTTACTTTCTTGCATCTTCCTGGGGTGTGAAAGGACAGGAGAAGGGCAGGGACCAATGAGCTGCTCTATTTAGAAGCCTTCACTACATAGGTCTCTTCAAGATGGATCCTTAGAAAAGCATCACCTGACTAGTTTGTCAAAGTACCCACCTACTCATTACAAGGTTTTTGTGCAGACTTAACTGATTAAGCTAATTTATAGCTATAAATACTTATCTTGCTATAAGAGCTGAATCTCGGATCACTCTTGGACATTGATTTCTAATGATATAAAATGGTCTAGAGAGAAAGAGACCGCTTATTTGTTTGGGGTGATGTGAAGTAACTTCTACATCGAGGCAGAGAGACATCTCTGAGCTTCCCAGGTTGAGTCACAGTCTTGGCTAACCACACTTTCTCATGAACAGCCAGATATGCAGACAGAATGAATAACTGGTTGACTTGGGCACAAGATAGTCATTAGCTGGAAGTGAGCACATATTCTCTTTAAGGAAAAAGAGCAAGTAAGAGATGCAATTGAGAACCATGATGCATCTAACACAATGTGGCCAAGTCAAGAAGAGAATTAAAGTGGAGTACAAGAAATATTATCAAAAGCATAGCTCAAATTGCAGCTGAAAATTCTGCTCAACATTTATTTAGCAATTAAGATGTATTTCACATTATGTAGCATAGTACACACTACGTATCTTTACAACATGCAGAGCAGTTCTCTGAGACTATCACTCATTTCTCTCCTTTACAAATAAGGTAACTGCCAACTGGTAACTGGGGAAGTGGAGACTTGAAAGGAGGTTTGCCCTCAGAGCCTGTGTTCTTTACCACTACACAATAATGTCTCTTAGAAAATTTTACTGCAAACTTTACTACCTTTAAAACTTAACTGATTTTCAAGTGGTGAACTTCAACATACTATATCGTTTCTACAAAAATAGTAAACATTCCCCTACTAAAATTTTAGACATTGAATAGCTTTGTACCTTCATAGGCAAAATGGGCAACATACTTCCCACAGCCCAAGTCTTGAACTATTGAGAATTGCTGTGGTATATTATGAATGGGCTTATGGGCCAGAGATAAAATAGCTCAGCACAATGCCTGCCTGGCAAGCACAATGTCCTGAGTTTGATTCCTGGTACAAAAAAAAAACAACAACAATGGCCTTATGAAACATTAAGTTAATATGTGCCCTCATTGAATGTGGGAAGCTTTGAGACTGTAGCACTTGTATGCATAGTACTTGTTCACGGGACCCACTGCCCTGAATCTGGCCGTGGTTGGTTTAGCTGTTCGGTGGACCTGCTGGCAGCCTTATGAACAGAAGTGAAGGAGATCCTTATATGTGCTCCCAGAATCACACTATTTGTCAGTGGAAAGCACGTCAAGGCAGTGGGGGCTTTGGAAAAGTGGAACTCACTGAGGAAGAAAGACTATCAGGTTGTAGAACAGATTATTTGCCTAATGAAAAAAGTGAAGTATATACCACTTTTGTGCTAGGAAGTGAGAAGAAGAGGAAGCTTAGGGGAACTTCCTCCACTGCACAAAGGGGGAATCACCTGTGACCTCCAAAATAATGGTGGTAGAAACTGTACCTTTAGTCCTTGGAGGGTTTTGTTTTAATTTATGTCTGAAATCAACAAAACTGAGTGGTTATTCAAATGTTTGCCCCTAAAACTATAGATCAAAACATTATCTTTAGCTTCTCTTACTTTAAAAGTAGAAATACCTGTCATTAATTTTCAGATTTTAAAAACTGTGTATGTAGAGATCACTATCAATCAATATTTGAAGTGGACAAGAATCAAATCAAGTGCTTTCCAATGAAAGAATGTAGATTCCAATCCTTCTCTTTACTGATTCTGTGACTTTAGGAAAGTTAATTAATCTCTCTGAGACTCAGGTTTTTAATTTGTAAATTCTTTTAAAAAACTAAGAAAAACATCAGGAAGTTACTGTAAGGATTCAATGAATATAGGTTTTTAGTGCAGAGACTTGGCATATAGCAAGAACTCAACAAAATAAAAATTTAGTATTTTATATAAATAGATGCATTTTATATATATTCTTATATGCACATGCACTTGTCTTTAATATATAATTTAAAATATATTCATAATTATATATTATATTAGTATAATACCTTTTGAAATTTCTGAGTTTTAGGTTCTGAGGCATTAAGGATAGGACTCAGTATTCAGCAGGCCACTGTAGCAAATTTTCTTTCTGGACTTCTGTTTATCATTGCTAACTTCACATTCAATTTACATGGTATTTGAATTGAAATGCTACTGCCTGTACAGATAGGGATTTCCTCAATACAAGTCTCATGCTTCAAATCAAGCAGACAGAATGTTTACTTGAATATGAAATGAATACGATCCTCAGAAAGAGCCAGATGTGTTTCCTGTCTGAAATGGAGGTAATGTGCTTGCAGACACGGTTCGGAGCATCGAATGAGTTCCATAAATTGCCATCTCCCAAGTTTATCTTACTTAGACAACACCTCTCTCCCTAATCCATAGCCACCTGATGTATTTTTTATGTGTCACTTGAACTTATTCACAGAAAATAAAATGAAACTAAAACTTTAGTATCCCTTCACTAGTACATTTACAGGGTTTGTATTCAGGTTTCTCCCCAGATTTTTAGTTTATAGTTCCCTCAAAATTATCTGCTAACAGTTTAGTTATTATATACCCATTATATATTCACCAAAATTTTCAAAAAATGAAGAAAAAGCAGATGCAACTGTACACCCAACATAAAGTGTTTACTATTCTTCATTATTTAAACATTCAAATAAATATGAAAATAATGTTTCTCTGTTGTTTTAATAGTAGATAAAATTATTTCAAATGTAATGTTCTCCAACTGTGTTAAATGTGTTCTCTGCAAAAGGAGAGGAGACATTTGATTTGTGTCTCCACACAAGTTCTCCTACGTGAATATCTCTGAGTTGGAAGCTTGACTGAATAAATTATCCCTGGTCTTCTGAATTATTAATCTTGGTTGCATGATATGCAAATCAGGCTATATTAACCATGTGCAGCAGCACTGCACTGGGTCAGAAGCTGTATCCAGTTGCTGGCAGAGGTTCTGTCAAGGGAGAGGCCTTCCAACAAAATGGTAAGCTGGGCTGAGGCTCAAATCTCTCAGATACAGAAAGGACTGTCAGGCTGCTGGCTGGAGACGGGGGTCTTAAAAAGTGGCCTGTGTGCAGTGAGTGTTTATGTGTCAGTAAGATATTCCTAAGTAGATGTAAAGCAGCAAAACACAGTAGAAGGAAGTTATAATTGCTACCTTCACACTTATTTTTTTTCAAAATTAAATGTTTTGTCTTAACTGCCAATACTAAGTATATTTTACTTAAACAAGAATAGCATATTTGCTAATGTCTCAGTAATACGTCTTTCAGCAAAACTAATAATTTTTTTTTACTTGAATAAACATAACTGTTGGCAGAAAAGATCCAAAACTACATGAAACAGGCTATCATGTACATTTTGTGTAAAGAATAATGTATTACATGATAACTGTAAGTGTCCTAAATATCAAATTTAGCATTTATATGTCATAAAATGAGAAGATTCAAGGATGTAGTTTACTAAAGAAAGTAGAAAGTTACAAAAACTGTTATTCTATCATTTAGAATGTCTCAAAATTCCTGAAGCATTCTTAAAAGAAATTATTAAATGTAAAATTTGGTGTCACACAATAACATTTTATTAACTTATTTTCTAGAGTGATTTGTGGTTTTTATAAAAATGAAGATATCAATATTAAATTATTGTATCTTTTAAATATCAATATTTTTATTTACATTGTTTAGTAATGAAAAAGATAATTTATAAATCTGCATTATAGTAGCAGTTAAAAATTAAAATTCTGCAATATATGATGGTTATAAAAAATTAAGTTCTAGAAAAGATCAAATATATTGTTTTCAAAATTTAGTTTGCAAAAAGTGTACATTTTTAAGATGATGAATGCATTTTAAATGAAAGAAGCATTCTCAATTTTAAAATGAGTACTGGAAATCTGTTTATGCAAATAATGTGGATACTGCTTCTAGCTTATAAATTCTTACAGGATTAGAAATAGTTTTGGACTGGGAACTAATAATTTCATTTAAATCACTAGTAATTTTTAACAAAACTGTTAGAAATAATTTATCTAAGTAAGTTTTAATCTATTTTATTCCTACTTGCATTTCCTATAAACAACTACTGAAAAGTGAAAGAGAAACGGCTAATTTTTCATGGAAATATTTTCTCTTTAACCAAGAGTATTATTTTAAGTAACATTTTGTTTCCCAATTTGCAAAACCACTCTAGCCACATTGAAAACACTCAGTATGCAATAGTGTTTGTTATAAAAATGGCTTCATAACTGACTCCTCATAAAGTTAAATTGGCCTGAAAATATCAAATAGCCTACTTTTATAAAATCATGGTTTGTAAATATCATAGACTTGGAAAAAACTTTAAGCATGAAATAAATGTATCAAAGAAGTGCATTATAAAATATACTGAAAAGCTTAATCTTAGATTCACAAATACAAATTCAAATAAATATTAAAGTTTAGAAAGGTCCTCAAATACTAAGAATGGTTAGTGTGAAGATTTATTTTTTTCTTATTTTTGTCTTTGGGTATTACACTATTAAAATGTATTTTGTCTATACATTTCGAAAAGTTATTTTTAAGAAGAGTGAAGCAACCAGGTTATGAGAAGCAAGACAATGGTATTAATGAGTGAAAGAAAGAAAGAAGTAAATTAAGTCATTTATTTTTCTTATTTCAACCCTGGTATTCCCTATCCTTATTCCCAACCTCCTTACATCACCAGAAAGCAGCTCCTCTCTTTCTTCCATGTGGTCTGTAACTTGTCTGAGTAGTAACCCTCGGTAATTTGACCTCAAGTCACTTAAATTTTCATGGATATATTTTTTCTTAATGTCAACCAAAGTTCTCTTCTGCACATAAGTTACATAAACTACTGACAAAATTCAGCCTTTAGTGGCCAAAGTATAATCTGGTTATGAAAGAAAAAGTAAGAAAAAAAATGAATTTCTTGTCTTAATTTTCAGTTGAGTACGTGCACTAGCTTTTTGAGGACTTGTGAAATGATGAAAGTGTCCAGAACTGCACTATGAGAAACTTAACTTTTCAAGTGTGAGCAAAGAATCACCCATAAAAGAGTCTGCAAATGGAGAAAGCTTAGAGAAAGAGTAGAGATGTGGAGATTGGGATCACGGAAGGCTAGAAAAAGAGCTTTTCCAGAATACATGGAATTGAATGCTGCAGGAAACAGTTGGTGATAACAGTGAATAAAGGCTACTTATCTAAAAAATAAAGTATGTTAACTTTTTAAAAATCCATCTACAGTTTTGGAATATTTCTAGGAATTTAAAACAGTATTATCATATATATAGTTTTTGGTAAAGAAAAAGAATAGAAAAGAAAACAAGAAGAGGTGGAAAGTTTAGGTAACCTAAAAAGGCAGAATAAAAACTATTAGGAATCTGCTTGGCAGGGACAAACCTATGACACTTTGGTACATATCTTTTTAGACTTTCACATTTTTGGTAATTTTAGTAGGAAATTTTTACTTAAGTGCTTCAATTTTTTAAACTGATCCTAGATTATATATAATATTACATTTTACTTTAAATAAGCATATTTTACATCACAGCTATCACTAAAACTTTGCCAGTTTTGAACATTTATCATGTAGAGTATCAACTTTTGTAGCAAAATAGACCAATGGACTCAACTTTGTAGACATTCTACTTATCTGAACTTCCAGAAAATATTTATAAAAGTGCTTTGTAAATAGATATTTATAGCCATGTCTTTATTTAACACACATCTTCAGACCATCTGTTATCTTCTGGCCACTGTGCCATATGTAAAAGGTAAAAAGTGAGTTGACAAAGTTTTGAGAAATGCTAACAAATTCAGTATATAATGAAAGCATGCATGGGAGGATTTCACATAGATGGGTAATTCAGGGAATATATTTTGGGAAATCTTCATTTTAACTGAGGTCTATAAGTTATATGGTTTGGATCTACAGTACGGGATGGGTCAGAAGTCACAGGAGAAAAAACAGATTCAGAAAGAGGGGACCGTACATTGGGATTGCTTCCTGTGCATTCTCAGAACAGAAGAAAGATGAGTGTCAAAAAGGATAGCTCTACAAGAAGCTGAAGTGGAGTTCAAAGGCCAGATGATAAAACCATGTATCCCCATGATGGATTTGGACTGCAGAAAGTCATTTAGAGCTTTTGTATAGAAAAAATAGGATAAATTTATGTTGTCCAATATGGAGACGTTGATGGCCTGGCCTAGATGAAAGATTTGGAATAACATTACTAGATTTGGGAAACATCTATAAATTATAGTCACAAAGACTTTCCAGTTTGTTAACTATTGAAGGTGAATTATAAAAGTGCTTTACCTAGATCTCTGTAGTAAGCATGTGGACATGTATGTAGTAAGCATGTGGACATGCATGTAGTAAGCATGTGACACAAAACCAGTCATTTTACTGAGACAGGTTGCTATGCTGCATGATTGATAAAGAAGTTGAAGAGTTTATGCCTGTGAGAAATTAACCAATAGCAACAATTATAAACAGAGCTGCTAAGAGACTTCTGAACTGGGTTGGAAATCTGGGAGTTATTCATATATAGATGTTCATTAAATCAGAAAAGTGGATGAGATCATCAAAACAGAATATGGAGAAAGGAACCAAGGACCATATTTTGAGGACCTAAACATTTATTACTTGGGCCACAGAAGAACCTATAAAGCAGACCCAAGGAGAACAAGGGAAGATAGGGTAATATGACAGAAGACAGAGTGTCAAGATATTAAAACCAACTGAGAAATTGAGGCATGGAAAATGACCACTGGATTGAACCATGTGGAGATTATGCTAGTGAACTAGTAGGTCAGAAGCCAAATTCCAGTAAATTGGCAATGATCTGACATCCAGATGTCAAAACATTTAGTGAAACTCCTCTTTTCAAAAATCAAGCTATGAAGAGGGAACATGTGAAAGCAGGCTAAACTGTTTGCAAGCGCTCCTTGTTTTTAAGGCTGATAAATCAACAGTGCTTAAATGCCAATAGAAAACATGCAGCTGAGATGAGAAGGTAGTTGAAGAGACAAAAGAAACAGATACTATTAACAGCCTAGGAACCTTAAAACTTGGAGAATGACTAGGATCTGGTGTAATCCTAATTATTAGTTTCTAATCCAGTGAGCTAGAAGTCAAGTCATCCATTAGTGATTTGTGATAATGAATAGGACAGAATAAGTGGAAGAACTATGCTAAGACCTGGGAAAATACAAAACCAAAAAATGAATAAATTTCTAGGAATGTGAGAGGGCAAGAAACACTGGTAACTTCAAAGATAGAGTGAAGCCTTCTGCTCAGCTCTTCAACAGCAGTCGTGTACCTTCTGGCTGAGGAATATCTCATTTACTTTCATATGTTGGAACCTAATAGAGTTCAAAAGCAATGTCTTTGAGAAAGTGGTAAGTCATAAGGGCTCTGCTTTCTGACTGGGGTTAGCACACTAGACCTAAGGGAGCTGCTTCATCCCTTCCAACCACAGTTATGAAAATGAAGCAAGAGGCACCATTCTGGAGCAAAAAGTGACCTCTCACCAAAAACTGAATCTGCTGGCTCCATGATCTTGGACTTTCCAGCCTGCAGAATAACTAGGAAAACATTCCTACTGTGTATAAATTATCCATGTAAGATATATGGCTATAGCAGTTAGAATAGACTAAACTAACAAGATATTTAATTTTCCAAGCTTTAAGGGAATCATATGTCAAGTAAAAATGGCAACAGCCCCACTTCATTATGCCACTTACACATATTACATGATTATTCCGTGGAAAGTGCTAAGCACAGAGCTTGTACAATGCCAGCTTTCAATAAGTAGCAGACCCTGATGATTTTCAGTTTGATAGTTCACATTTTAAAAGATTATATTTTAAAACTGAAGTTCTAATTTTTAAATTTAAGAAAAAGCAAATAGTTATAATATGGAAACAAAGAAAAGATATTAAACTAGCAAGATTAGAATTCTAACAGTCTCTATGTTATGGTTGTGGTTCAGTTCAGGTTAATTCAGCAGAATTTTGAATGACTACAACATGGAGGTGACTGTGGTAAGTTAGAGACCCGACAGTGAATTAGACTTTCCTCCTAATCTACTCTTCCACACTTTCCCATGGCCTGTTAACTGTTTGTCAAGCCTTGAGTGTTTTCACTTGAGAGAATTATACAAGCTCTTCCTAGGTCTGGAATACGCTTCCTCTAGATATAGATATGGTTCTTCCCTGTCTTCTTTGAAGCTTCCATTTAAAAATTATCTCATAGAAAACCATGTGCCTGGTCACCACGTGAAAAATAGCTCATTGCCCCCTTCTGCTCCAAAACATTCTTAACGTGTTTACCCTTACTCATTTTTTCATTCACAGAATCTTGCATCATATGGTATCTTTTATTTACTTTTTAATTCTTCCCAAATGAGTATACAGTGGTACCTTGGTTCACGAATGTTTTTACTTGTGAAAAATTTGGTTTGCAAACAAAATCATTTGACATGACTTTCTCTATGAACTCTGCATCAGGTGATGAACATGATCTGAGCCATCTTTCCCACAGAAACATGAATGTGGCCAACTTTTCCAAATTACATTTGTGAACCAAGATACCACTGTACATTATTTCAGATTAGGAACTTGGTTTTGTCTACTGATACTACCCAAGTTCTTAGTTCATAGTTCAAAGGAATCAATAAGTGATTATAGAAATATTACTTATCATATATGTAAGCTATCATGTATGTATATATGCTTATGTATGTGTTCATTCCTCCACAATGTAACACATTCTCCATTGTTCAACAATCAATGCTATTTTTACGTTATTATATTCTGCGCAGTTTTGTTCTTAATCACAATTCTAGTGTTTGGTAATTTTTTTTTCTTTTTAGGAATGGAACTCAACTTGTAGAAACTGGGTGGAAGCACAGACTGCTTTGCAAAAGTACTACCTTTCTATTTTTTATGGGATTGAGTTCATTGTAGGAACTCTTGGGAATACGGCGGTTGTTTTGGGCTACCTCTTCTGTCTGAAGAACTGGAATAGCAGCAATGTCTATCTCTTTAACCTTTCCATCAGTGACTTAGCTTTTTTGTGCACTCTTCCAACACTGATGAGAACCTATGCCATCCAAAACTGGATCTATGGAGATACATACTGTATCGTCAACCGGTATGTGCTTCACGCTAACCTCTACACCAGCATTCTCTTCCTCACTTTTATCAGCATCGATCGGTACATGCTCATGAAGTATCCTTTCCGAGAACACCTTTTGCAAAAGAAAGAGTTTGCTGTTTTAATCTCTTTGGCTATTTGGGTTTTAGTAACATTAGAGCTATTACCCATGCTTCCTCTTATACCTCCCGTTACAAGTGAGCAAGGCACCTACTGTCCTGATTATGCAAGTTCTGGAGATCCTCAGTACAACCTCATTTACAGCCTGTGCTTAACCTTAATGGGATTCATTATTCCTCTTTTTGTGATGTGCTTCTTCTATTACAAGATAGCTGTCTTCCTAAAGCAGAGAAGCAGACAGTTCACGACTGCCTTGCCCCTCGAGAAGCCTCTCCTCTTGGTTATCATGGCAGTGGTGATCTTCTCCGTGCTCTTTACCCCCTATCACGTTATGCGGAATGTGAGGATTGCTATGCGCCTGGGCAGCTGGAAGCACAACAAATGCACTGAAGCCATCGTCACATTCCTATACACCATGACCCGGCCGGTGGCCTTTCTGAACAGCGTTGTCAACCCTATCTTCTACTTCTTGATGGGTGATCACTTCAGGGAAATGCTGATGAGCAAACTAAGACACCACTTTAAATACCTTACTTCCTTCAGAAAATGAACGCATATTTTATGAACTCAGACTTTCCTTTAATGAACAGTGAGTTGCTTGTGAAGCAGATTGTCTTCAAGCCAGGAAGAGTTGCTTTTAGCATGTAGACATCACTCAGAGAGGAAGATAGATAGTATATGACTATAACAACAACGTGTATACAAAGTGTGGGAAAAGGGGAAGAGAATGTATTGATTTGTTCACCTAAGAATCGAAAGATGTTGGACTAATGCTGTCTAGTGTTTGAGTGAGTTAAGTCAAAATTCAGTGTTAAGAGAACTTTTTTAAGCAGTGCAAAAGAAAAAAAAAAAGATAAAGCCACAAATTGTGTGCATGTAATCATTGGTTAGATGGAAAAAATATTTTGTCTTCATCCCCATAGTACACATCCAGTCCTAAAACTTTGTGTGAGAACTGAATAATGGAAAATTGGATATGTTTGATGTAATTTTGTTTCAGACATTGTGTATTTAAGAAAATTTTAGTAGCAACTATGAATAAGAAAGCGATATAATGAGTTCAATGATGCCTATATATTTCTTCTTTTTGATCATGAATTGAGATTAGTTGGCAATTTTTCAGTCCTTTTTTGTTGTTACAATGTGCTTTATTAGACAGAATTTTAATTTAGGTTAATAGAACGCAAGAAGATGAATCAACAGAATATTTCCATTTCAATTTAAGTGATTTAAGAAAAATTGCTAAATTTCTTTAAAAATTTCCTAAATATTTCTTAAATAATTTTATCAAATTTTATAGTATTTTAATCAAAATACTAAAGGCATGGCAGAGATGGTTACAAAAATTTTAAGGTTAAAGAAGACAAAATACTGATCAGGAAATCCAAGGGAAAAGAAAACACAAGACAGAGTATATTGTTTTGTTTATTGTGATGGCGAAGCTTGTCAACTTGAATAGCTTGGGATTTGCCAGGGGATTAGTAAAACATAGTTCTAGGTGTGTCTGAATGGGTCAAAGAGGCATGATCTTGGTTACTATATCTGGTCTCTCACCCTTTCCTCTATGACCTTGTTCTCCTGCTTTGCTTCCAGCTTCATGATCTAAACAGTTTTTCTACGCCATGCCAATTTGCCACGTGTCTGCCTTGCAGTCAACTATTGACTGAGTCTCCTGAAACCACAAGGCACATTTAACCTCTCTTTCCTAAGTTTGAGTACCAAGTATTGTGTCTTAGCAACAAAAAATTCTGTCACAACAACAAAAAATCTAATGCAGTAATGATTATTCTATCTAAAATTTTATTATAACAACTTGAACACCAGTGCATGGAAATATATTACAATGCATTATCCTTTCTGCTCTTGATGAAGTAATGAATTTTAAAATTTATTAATGTCATAAAACCAATAAATAAAAGAAATGAAATGATGTGATTGATTTGGTCATTTTTCCCTTTAAAGAGAGGAAGCTACAGGTTTTATCTCACCCTCTTTTTTTTTTTAATAAGGAAAAGTAAAAGTTGTGGGATAATATACAATGGCAACTTTATCTTAGAGAAGGTAACTCACTTCTGGAGAAGATTTTTTCATAGAACACTGTGTAAAAACGTCACTGGAGGAGGCATTCTCAATAAAACATTCTCTAAGAAATTAAAGAAAATCAGGAATATTTATGTGCAAGTTAAGATAGATCATCTTAGGAGGATTAGTTTGGCAAGGTCCCTTACCACAAAAAGGAGGGCGATGTGAGCAGTATTAACCTTTTAAAGTCAAATAACATTATATTATAACTCACTAATATGCAACCAAATGTGACATGGCTATAGGCGCAACTTCCTTCCCTTAATGTTATTAGCTATAAAGAGTAATAGAGAAGATAAAAGAAGCACAATAAATGCAGAGACCCAATAATCCATTGTCCTTCCTGGTTCTAAAGTCCTCTGAGGGTGTTATATTCAAATATTCCCAAATCTCAAAATATTCCCAGGGAACACTTTTAGACTCGAAACAATTGAAATATAAAAACATTTTACTCACACATAATTTAATGTTTTTGTCTTTGGAGCCCCAGATACAACTAGGGGCTCATGCATGCTAATCAAGCACTATACCACTGAGATACACCCTCAGCACCTAAGACTTCATTTTCCTGTATAGTACCAGGGTTTGCAATACTTTTGTCATGGCTTGGCTTTGTTATTGATATTTCTAAGTTTTAAATATAATTTTATAGCTATCTAATAATAAACTGAAAACAGAGTTCCTGAATGTCCTCAAAAAAAAAATACCACAGAAAGGATTTTAGGAAAGAAGTATCTACTTACTGCTTGTAATCTGTCCAACACATCCACAATTCAGAGTACAGCCAGATACTCTAGCAGAGTTTATAAATATGACGCGGGCGGCCTTTCTGTGGCTCTCCCTTCCCTTCTGCTGCTGAGTTCACCCATAACTCATCCTTTGCTCTGCCATGAGAGAGAGACTGAAGGTTAAACATCTCTTCAAGGTCCAACAAGGACCAGCATCCAGTTATCCTAAAAAATTAATTAGACTACCACTAACTGATTTTTTATTTCTTTTCAGTACTTTCCTTCTTCCTGTGTGTACATTCTTTTGTTTATTCTTTAAACTCCTCACATAGTTTTTTGTTGTTGCTGTTAGATTATGAGAATCTCGCTTGCAGAAACTGATAGTACAGAAGTAGAAACTCTTTCCCTTTAAAAGTCAATACACTTAAACAGATGACAGAATTTGATGTCCTATAGCAGTTTAAATTTCCACAAAGTGTTTTGAAAAAGTCTTACATGCTTGCTTACTTAATATCATGTATCTTCAACTCTAGTTTCTTTGTTTACTCATACTACTTCTCTTTCTTTCTTTCTTTCTTTCTTTCTTTCTTTCTTTCTTTCTTTCTTTCTTTCTTTCTTTCTTTCCTTCTTTCTTCTTTCTGTCCCAGTTGTAAACTTTGCCTCTGTACTGGTTTCCAAGAAAAATAAAAAAGGCAACTTCAATTTTTTCTTGACTTGGGAATGTAGCTCAGTTGAACAATGTTTATAGAATGTGTGAACATCTAGGTTTAGGTCTCAGCAGCACACACACACACACACACACACACTCAGTCACTGAAGACATGTGGGTCACTGCCTCTTGACAGCTTCCACCTCTGCCTCAGTTGAGGTCAGGCAGAGCACTCTGTCTCTCACTGCACATCAGTTACATTTACTCAAGATCTTACCGAGTACTTTTCTTAACAAACGAATTTGTGACATAAAATCTAAAAGGATTTTCTGCTTCTCATATATCAATGAAAAAGATTTGAAATATTTTCTTATTTGTTGCTATAAAAAAAGGTTGAGTAAATATGCTAAAAACGGTGAAAAATGAGAACCAAATGTTTAGGCCACTGTAGTGAGATGTGTGTTCATGTCTAATGATCATGTAAATATGTCATTTTATTTAATAAGATGGTAACTGTGAGCACAGAACAGTTTCCTTTAACTTCTTTTAAGCTCCCCCTTCTATCAAATGTTATTAAATCACATGTTCAGTCAATTAGGAATAAGATTTTAGCTGATAATTTAATATGTCAGGAAATTAAACAGAATAGAGGTATATTTTACACATTTTGCGTAAAATAATATGTATAATCTGAATTTATAACATATGCATATATTCATATGCATGCATATTTACAAATGCAATTTGTATAAATGTAGCAGAGGACTTATGTTTCACAGTTGTCATATCTATGACTAGAACTACATGTTCAAATTAATGAAAAATCCCCATTTTTTGATTCAAGTTAACTGCCAGTAACCAATAAGGCATTTTGATTTCCATTTTCTACAGAAATCTGTAGGAAAACTACTTGTCAGAGTCCTAGAGGGAAAGAAATATGATTGCTCAGGATTAAGACACTCAGTCTCATGCTAAAACTTTAACAGAAATAATTGTAACAAAAATAATGTTCTAATTAGAACATTAGAGGAGTTATGCTCAGTTGCTCTAGCATTTTATGTATCTTACCTCATTCAGCTCTCACCAAAATCTGTAAAGGTAATAGAAGAGGAAGAGATGTGTGATTGTATGGAGCATTTAATGGCCTTGTCAAGGTAATAAGGCAGAATTTCAAGGATCATGTTCTTAACACACAGAGATCATGTGAAAGGCTGATATACTTGAAGGCCAGTTTTTTGTTTAAGAAAAATGCATCAGATGATTCAGTATCATGGATGATTCAGTTGTGAAGTTAAGAAAGATGCATCAGATGACTGAGTATCATTGATGATTCAGTTGTGAAGTTCTTATGATGACAACTCCAGGAACAAGAGGCAGTAAGTTTCAGAACAGCTTCTGGAATCAGTCACATTCTGCCTACACATGCAGGAGATTAAATTCTTTTATAAATAAGTGGTATCCAAAATGTACAATAGATATTGTGAATTGGGAAGAAATCATTCAAAAGAAAAGACAAACTATTATGGATAAAAGGGAAAAGAAAGAAAGGCAAATATATATATATATATATATATATATATATATATATATATATGATAGTTAAGAAAGCCATAAAGCTAGCTTCTCTCTGTTCCTTGAAAATGTTTTGTGCTACTATTGTTTAGACAAGATATCATATCTATAGCCTGTGTTGTGAACAATTACTACAAAAACAACAGTATGCAATATATCAACTATTGTAACTGTCTACTAACCTGTTTTGTAACTCGGTTTCATTGTTTGTTTACCTTTTGCCTTTTTTCTCCTTAAAATATATATATATATAAAAACAGAACATTGAGCAATGTTTTGGATTCCATGAATAATGCACTCACGAAACACAATAAACTGACAAATATATAATCTATCTAAATAGAAACTTTTCCAAATATTGGCCTTGTACGCATTTGCAGAAATTTAGCCTCTGTAGTAAAATATACTGGTAACTTCTGTGACAAATAAAGCTCTATGTTACAGTGAAACTTCCAGACAAATGAACTATAATTACATTTCGTTACAATAATGTGGAGAATATTTCACTGAAAAATTTTGTATCTTTAAACTTTAGATAGAATGTTAAACTATATTTAAATGCAAAATTTTCTAGGCTTATTAATTCTACTTGTCAAAATAATGACTTGATCAAATTCCAAAGACAGAAAATTATTATACTTTATGTCACATTTAAGTCTATGGAGAATAATATTTAAAAAATAAAATGCTATGTTGATGGGTACCAATAATTCACAAGAAAAAAAGAATAAAGACTGTGTTTTTTTTAACCTTGACAAAATAAATTCATTATACTTGCCAAGAACTTTGCCATATTGTTTGCATTATTTGGTGATGAGGAAGAGATACGGTAAAGGAATTTTCAAGAAAAGCATCACAGTGGACTTTGAATCATAAATCTGATGATAAAACGTGGACCTCCCATGATAATTTCTTTTGAAATGATGCTCAAGTGATCACCAAAAACTTTAAGCCACTAAAATATAAACCACCCTATTTACAAACCATTGCAGAACAGAATAATATATATATGATTCCACTTTATGCTCTGAATGCTACTATATGGCTGACGAATCTGGAAGAGGAGGTGGGGAACTGGGCAGTTAGCTCAGTGGCTCAGCGCCTGCCTGGCAAGAGTGAGCTGAGTTCAATTCCCTGTACCAAGAAAAAAAAAATCTAGAAGAATACTTAGGTAGAGAACACTTTCTGAAGTTAGGGTTCTGGGGCAATTATTGATTTTTTTGTTTTCCATAATGTAAATCTTGTATAGCTAGCATGTTTATTTTTGTTTTTTGTTTTTCAAGACAGGGTCTTGTTGTGTATTTCAGGCTGCTCTTGCACTCACAATGTAGCCCAGACAGGCCACAAGCTCTTATGATCCTCCTGCCTCAGCCTCTTGAGTGCTAGGACTATAGATGTGCATCACCTTATCCAGCTATAATTGGCATGCATTATTTTTATAACCAGGAATAGAATAAATATTAAAATTAAGTGCAAAAAAGTAAATTCTTTTGTGGCAATTATTAAATTTAGGGTAAGTGGATGATAGGAGGCATTTTTAGAATTAATAGTTGCTAAAGTAGCTGGCATATCAGTCCACATTACACACACTCCCTGTGTTTTTTGATGAATAAAAATCTGAAAAAGAATTTACTCTATAAGAAAATTGGTATATTCTATAAGACTTATATGTATACATAAAAGATTTATTACCTCAGTTTTAACATATATTGTGTTCACTGACCAGGTAAAGTTCAGGGCTGGCTTGTCCATGAGGCACAGCAGCATAAGATTTGCGTCTGAAGGGTTCTCTAGATGAAGAACATAGTGTCGGGCCGGGCAGAGTGGCACATTCCTGTAATCCCTGCACTCAAGAGGCTGAGATAGGAGGATCACTGTGAGTTCAAGGGCAGTCTGGGCTCCATGGTGAACTCAAGGCCAACTTGCAATACAGATAGATTCCATCTCTGTGTCAAGCAGGCAAACTCAGCCCTATCTCTTGAAAAGCCAAGACCCTACAAAAGATACACTTTTTGTAGTGCAACATAATGTGGCCCACTTGGATTTTTACCCTGACCCAAGATCCCAAGATTTGTATCTGAGTTCTGTGGAGAATAACAGGTACAAGCTAATCTGAGTTGTTTTGTTAAACACAGTTTACTCTGAAAAACATGGAAGTATAAACAGCACAGCTTTATGGAAAATCCCAACACATTTCCCAGTCCTCTGTGTGATGAAATAAAAAAAAATCCTCAATACTTAATCAGGGAGCTTTAAACGGTTTTGAAACACAAAGGCATATATAATATTCAGTATTTCACAAGATGGAGGCATCCACAAGAATCTCTGATGACAGATCAAAGTGGAAGTAGTCATCAGAAATAAAGTGGTTCATCAAACCTCACATTACAAAATCCCAAAAGAACACCAAGAAAAGAATCTGGAGCAGAAGTGGAGAAGAAAAACATGAAATTATTTATATATGTAAATAATATGCTTGGTGACCTCACTTGAGCACATACTGGGACATTATTTTAAAGACGTTGGGCAGGAGAGGCACAGGCAAGAAAAAAACAATTGTATTCAGTGTCTGATTTTGTTCGCAAACTGGTGGATCTAGAAATGGTCTCCTTTTATCAATCATGATCATTTCATTCCTATCATGTTTGCACATGAGACTGTCTAAATGAGGTACTAGTGAGTTGTAATGCATTTCTGGAAGGGCCTTGGATTCTAACTATTTCAAAATAAAAATAAAACCATCTTGTATAAGTAGGTGATATTCTGCCACATACATCACAAAGCTACTTATTCAACAAATGTTCTTTTGGTACCTAGTGTTTGCCAGAAATTTTGCTGTTTGTTGAAGTATTGATAACAAATCTTGCCTACCTTTAATTGAATCAGGGTCTTTAACAGGAATCAGACATGTAGCGGGCCCAAGGCTAATCAGACTCTTGGATATCTATGGGGAGTCAAAGAGGATGAAAGAGAAAAAAAAAATTAAGATGTAAGGGGAACCAGAAGGAGTCTTGCTTCAAGTGGACAAATTTGCCAGCCTCTATGTTTAACTTATCTTTGTTAACCAGGAAGAAGCACAGGTGGATGGCATCATGCATCATTTGTGATACTGTTGAAGGAATATTTGAAAAAGAAGAAACAGGTGAAACTTTAAAAGAGGTAAAGGTGAAAAGGGAGACAAACCTTTCTCCACACCCAGATCACTGTACCAGTTAATAGAAAGCTAGATTTCTTCCTATTGTCCTCAGCAGGCATTGTCTACCCGAGAGCATTGTACTCATGAGTTTTCCCCCACGCATCCATAACATACTTATCTTTTCACATAATTTTCCATTCTAACAGCAAGACAACACAGCCCTCAGGACTTAGGTCATCATCCTAACCCTTATACTGCTTAGTCTCCAATGGTAGACAAACACACCATGTGATATAAGCAAATATAGAGATGTGTCCAATTTGATCAAAGTACAAAGAAGGGCTCACTATGGTAGAGAATGATTTTGAAGTGAATTCAGTTCTGAGGAATGGTATGGGGACAGCACAAATCAGGAAGGAAACTGAGGTATGACAGTACTGCATATACATGACACGAAGGCATCTTCAGGAAGACCCAATGAAATTGCCATTTTGGGGTCAATCTGAATTTTAGATGAACTGACCAGTAGTGTCTCTTGGTAGCAGAGAATCAGAATATGTTTGTACAAATGTTCAGCTTGTAATGTAGCTTACATGGAACCATCCAGGTGATGTCAAAGCAGGATTTTTCCTAGAAGGTTTTCCTGTTGTTTTCTTTTGCTTCCATTTCTGTTTTTAACAAAGGCTTAAGACACAAAAGTAAATCTACTGTATAATTTAGTAACTAATTTTACTTACTTCATCTTGCTCTCCTTTGTTGAATGCTCTGCTAACTGCAGTCACATCTCAAATACTGACAGTTCAAGTTTCATTGTCTGTTTCACTGTTTTTCCCCCCAGAAAATCTCATTTGTATCTGCAGTCTTATTTCTAAACAAGGATTAATTTATATAATACACAAGTTTTCACCTGATCTGCTGTGCACCCCTGTATGAAAATGTATAACTTAATTCAAACATAAACTCACTATCTTTCTCAACAAATATTCCACCTTTTGCATATTTCCCTCCTTAGACTGCATGTTATGTCCTGTTACTTGTCTATTCTAGTGGATTCTGCCTCTAATTTAGCACTTGAATTATAAATTGAGTCCCTCATTTTTCACTTGAATATCTTTCACTTATCTTTTATCAAATATAAATTCATGTGCATTTATTTAGTAACATCTAAAAATGACGTAGTACGAACTGAGGGACTAGGTAATGAAACAAAGAAGTGATTTAATAAGTTAAGGAGCAAATGACACAGAACACAAAAATTATTGAATGCGGCATAGGAAAAGCTTTGGCTAGCACATCTGATGTCTTTGTAAGAATCATGAAAAATGTGCCCTCTGAAGAATGCAGCCTGACACCCAAGGTCAGGTGAATCTTGCAGAACACTAGCACTGCCAGCCCTGTACACCCAAAGTCACAGATTTGCTCCAGTTGAACTTGTTGTGTACAACTTCTGTGTAGCTGTAAACACAGGGGAGGTAATTTGGAGATGGCATATTGTACAGCTTCAGTGTATAGGAAAGATTGATTTTATCATCATATCTCATTTCAAAATTTTGCAGATACCTGATCAGTAAAAAGAAATATTTAATATCTTAATTATGACCTCAAATAATTACATCCATGAGGCAGAACGAAAAGCTACTGAGCAGGGTATCTTAAAGTGTGTGAAAGGGCCTTGAAGTCAACTGTAAATCTCAAGTTTTGTTTTTTGTTTTTTTTCAGTTCCTGAAAATTTTCACGTCTGTTGCAGCTGAATCACTTTGAACACCCATGCATTTCCATTGCAGCATTACCCTTCAAATGCCAAATGCCAAAATATAGAAATATATATCTCATGAGAAACAGTAACAAATGATCTGATATTTTAACTATGATTTCTTTTATTGAAGTCTTGAAATATTGATGAAGTACTATAATAGATGAAATATTCAATATATTGCATATATTTTATCAGTTCAGATATAATTACCAGTAAAGTTTGTGTTTTTGATGAGTACTTATTAATCTTTTTCCTCATCAAATTTATAACTATTTATACAAAAGAAATCTATTGTTTTGGTCTTGTAACTTCTCAGAACCATAGCCACCATTAATGTTTCTGAGTAGATTTGTTATTTGGAAATACTATTAATTAAATTAGATGGTGTCTAAATATTTTTAAATGTTAATTCATTCTCATTCAGAAAAAAATCTCATGTAATGTCAAGGTTTGCTATTAATTTAAAGAGTATGAACAGTGAAAATGTATAAACAAAGCTGAGAGGATTCTGTCTTCTCCAGAGAAGTTTCCCTGTTCCTGCCTTCTCTCTTTAGTAGACTCTGAATCAAAATAACAAAGTATCTAAGGAAGTATACAGGACAATAGAGCACTTATCTAATCACAAATTGACATTTTTATGGCTCAGATAGTTTCTAGGAAACCAGGCTTCATAAAGCAAGATTACAGCTTTATTTATCTGTCCATTAATAATAAACCATGGAAATTGTGCTAAAAATATTCCATAGATAAAAATCATTTAACAAATACTGTTAATCTATTTGCTAGTCTGCTCAATTGCCATTTTTATAGAGTTATGCTAGATCATCATTCAACCTTCTCTTTCCTAGGTGCCTCTGCATTCCCCCAAACAGAAAAGAAAAGAGACACAGGCAGTTGCAAATTTTTTTCTTCTCAGTCATCACTAGTAAATAAAATGAAAAGAAATTGTGTCTGTCATGACTCCTTTTCAAACTCAGTTCCAGTGCACTCAATCTTTGTGAATTATACTTAGTAAATGTCACCAAAACTGTCAAAATTGTTATCAATAAATAATATGAAAAGTTTTTTCATGCTCAATTCATGTATGGGATCAGGTATGAGTCAAATGTTTATTTTAAATGAATATAATTGAAATAATTTCTAATATGCAAAATATTACATTAAATGTGTTAATCTTTCAAAAGTGTCATTTTATTTTTATTGTTCTTTAATACTAAATGTATTCACCTTTAGTGAGCTAGAAAGGAATTAGTTCCATAAGTGCTTCATAATTAAGAGAAATGCTATTTATAGAAATCTTTCAGTCACTTTTGTCTCCTTTTCACATTTTTGGAAGGTATACTAAATAGTTTCAGAGTATGAAAATTAAGTGTATGTAATAAAATGTAAGATTATGTGCATGCAAATTCTATTATATTGATAAATAATTTATTTTAGTATTTATTTTATTTTATTTTTTTAAAAAAAGATAAAAATAACAGTGAAACAGTTGCAAAACAGGTTAGAATGACATTATAAAATTAATATACTGCATAATTTTGTCTTCATAGTAGTTATTCACAGTACAAGATACAGGCATGGTATCTTGTTGAAACAATATTAGGACAAATGCTTCTTTTCAATGAACTAAGAGAAATTTGCTTTATAATTATCTTTATTGTCATATACATATATATTTTATATATGTATATATTTGTATACACATATATGTTATCTTTTTCCTTGTCTTCCTTTCCTCTTTCCCCAATCATAGTTTGTCTTTTCTTTTGAACAGTTTCTTCCTAATTAACAATGTCTATTTTATGCTTTGGATCATATTTATTAATAGAGTTCCTCACACTAGTGAGATAATACAGCGTTTACATATGTGGGTCTGATTTATTTCACTTATGAGTATGGTCTCTAGTTGCATCCATTAACCTATAAAAGTCTCAAGTTTATCATTCTTTATGGCTGAGTAGTAGTCCATTGTATAAAAAAGACTACATTTTTATTCATTCCTAAGTTGACAAGCATTTGGGTTTTTTCCAAGATTTAGCTGTTACAAATTGTGCTGCTATAAACATAGGTGCACATATGTTGCTGTGGTATGATGTCTTTAATTCTTCTGGAAAGATATCCAAAAGGGGAATAGCTGGATTGAATGGAACCTCTAATCCTGTTTTGTTTTGTTTTTTTTTTAGGAATATCCAAACTGATTTCCACAGTGGTTGCACCAGTCTGCACTCCCACCAACAGTGGAGAAGGGTTCCTTTTTTCCCACAGCACCTCCATCATTTGTTATTGATTGATTTCTTGATGTTAGCCATTCTTTCAGGGGTGAAATGGAATCTCAGTGTTCTTTTAATTTTCATTTCTCAAACAACCAATGATATTGAATATTTTTCTTGTATTTATTTTCCATTTGTATTTCTTTATCTGAAAATTTCATATTCATCTCAGAAGTTCATTTGTGGATTGGATCTTTTGAATTGGAGCTGGTCTGACATTTTTCAATTCTTTATATTTTCTTTTTTTCATGTAAGTCCTTTGTCTATGGAACAACTGTTTATAACTTTTTTCTCACTCTGTGAGTTATCTTTTCACCCTCCTGATGACTTCTTTTGAATGTGCAAAAGCTTTTTAATGAGATGAAATCTCATTTGTTGATTCTTTGTAATATTTTCCTAGCAGTCTGGGTTTTATTCATGAATTCTCTGCCTAGGCCTGTGTCTTTGAGATTTCTACTTATTTTCTCTTCCAGCAAATTCAGTGTTTCTATTTTAATATTTAGGTCTTTTAGCCATTTTGAATTTAGTGTATGGTGATACACATGGGTCTAGTTTTAGTCTTCAGCATGGAAAACCAGGTTTCCAGCACCATGTATTAAAGAGACTATCTTTCTTTCAGTCAATATGTATGGCCCTTTTGTCAAAGACAAGGTGGCTGATTTTGGGGGTTGTGTTTGCATCTTCTATTCTGTTCCACTGATTTTTAGGCCTTTTTATTTGTTTGTTTGCTTTGTTTTGCCAACAGCATACTGATTTTATCACATTAGGTTTGTAGTATAATTTCAGGTCTGGGATTGTGATACCTCCTGACTTGCCTTTGTTGCCAAGAATTGCTTTGGCTGTTCTAGGTCTTTTCTGGTTCCAAACAAATTTTAGGAATGCTTTCTCTAGATCTGTGAGATATTTTGATTGACATTGCATTAAATGTGTATAGAAATTTTGGGAGTATGGCCATTTGTGCAATGTTGGTTCTTCCTAACCGAGAACAAGGACTATGTTTCCATTTTTTGATATTCTCTTCAATTTGCTTTTTAGGGTGCTATAATTTTCACTGTACAGATGTTTTACACAGCTTGTTAGATTGATTCCTGAGTCTTTCATTTTTTAAGATGCTGTTGTGAAAGTATGATTTCCCTAATTTCTTTCTTTGTGTTTATTACTTGCATATAGGAATACTATAGATTTTTGAATGTTGACTTTGTATCACCCTACACTATTGAATTTGGATGTTAAGTCTACAATTTTTAGGGCTTCTTCTATGTAGAGTACTGTGTCATCTGTAAATAATGATTGTTTAACTTACTCCTTTCCTATCTTTAGTTTTTAATTTTTTTAGTCCTATCTAATTAATTTGGCTAATGTTTCAAGAACTATATTGTATAGGAGTGGTTATAATGGACAACCTTGTCTTGTTTCTGATTTTAGACTGAAAGCTCTCAGTTTTTGATCATTTAATATTATGTTAGTTGTCATATTGTTATAGACAGCTTTTATAATATTGCAGTAAAGACAATTTTCTATAGGGTTTTTATCATGAATGGGTGTTTGATTTTGTCAAATGCTTTTTCTGCATCTATTGAGATGACACTGTATTTTTGTGTTAGGTTCTGTTAGTATGGTGTATTATATTTATTGATTTGCATATGCCAAACCATTTCTGCATCACTGGAGTGAATTCCACTTGGTCATGATGTATAATCTTCTTGATGATTTTCTTCATTCTGTTTGCCCATATCTCATTAAGGATTTTTGTATCTATATTCATTAGAGAGATTGGCCTGTGGTTTTCTTTTTTTGGTTGGGTTCTTCTTTTATGTTAGAATCAGGTTAATTCTTGCTTCCAGAAATGATATTGGAAGTGCTGCTTCCTTTTCAATTTTTTTAAAGAGTTTCAGCATTAGTCTCATATAGTGCTTCTCTAAATTTCTTGTAGATTTCAACAGTGAATCATCCATTAGAGCTTGGGCTATTTTAGTCAGTAAATTTTTACATTTTTAATTTCATTGGATGATATTGGGTTATTTTTAAATTTTATATCTTCTCAATTTAGTTTTGGCAATATGATTATGTCTAGGAATCTGTCCATTTCTTCTGTATTTTCCATCTAATTAGAATATAGGTTCTCATAGTAGGTATTGATGCTCTCCTGGATTTCTGTGGGATCCATTGTGATTTCCTCCTTTTTATTTCTAATTGCTTGAATTTGTGCTTTTTATTTCCTCTTTTTTGATAAACTTGGCTAACAGCTTATCAATTTTATTTCTTCTTTCAAAGGACCAACTTTTCAATTCATTGATTCTTTGTATTTGTTATTGTTTGTGTTTAGACATCCCCCAAAGCTTCATGAAGTCATGGGTACAGGCTTCTGGAACTCGTGATTTATTCATGGTCCAGTGCTGGGATTATGGGTGTAATTGCTATACCCACTCTAGGGTTGCTAAGGCCTACGTACAATATAATGGACAGAAAGAGTCTTCTCTCAGTGCTCCTCCCTTTTGACTCTTGTGGCTTTTGTTGTCTTCTGCCATCATAAACTGTTGCCTCTCTGCCACTTCACCCTGCCTTGGAGCCAACTGAGTATGGACTGAAACTTCCATAAGCTGTGAGCTAAATAAATGTTTCCTTCCTTAACTTTGGGTATCAAGTATTTTATTTTAGCAATGAGAGAAATGTAACTAATACTGTATTGTTTTTAAGGCTCTATTGAATTAATTTTGGTTCTTATCTCTGTAATTTCCTCCCTCATATGAAATTTGGGTTTGATTTGCTCTAATTTTTTTAGAAGTTTGAGGTTTAGCATTAGGCTGTTTACTTGCACACATTCTGTTTTCCTGTTGTGTGAGTTCCTTGCTATAAATTTCTCTTGTAAGACTGTTTTCATTGAGTCCCCTAATTTTCCATATGTAATACCAGCATTACCCTTTATTTATATCTACCATTTAATTTCATCTTAAATTGAACCACGGGTTGTTCAGAAGCATGTTGTTTAATTTTCACATGGTAATATAGTATTTGTCATTCCCTTTGTTGTTGACTTCCAGTTTCATTGTGCTATAGTCAGTATGCCTAGGATGAGTTCAGTTCCTCTACATTTACTTAAACATGTTCTGCCAACCAACATATGGTCTATTTTATGGAAAATCCCATGTGAAGCTGAGACGAATGTGTGGAACACTCGGTAGACATCTGTTCACAGGCTTGGTTTAATTCTAATATTTCTTTGTCAATTTTTTTGTCTAGTTTATTTATCTATTTGTGGGAGTGGAGTATTAAGGCCCCCCATTACAATTGTGTTAATGTTTATTTGGTTTTTCCTGTCTGTCAATATTTGTTTTATGTAGTTGAGTGAATATGTGTTTGGTATACAAATCATTATGATTGTAACCTTTTCTTGGAATTTTCCCTTAACAATTATATGGTGACCTTCTTTGTCTCTTCAGGTGTGTTTTGGCTTAAAGTTTACATTGTCTACAAGTGAAAGAGCTACCCCTGCTTTCTTCTGAGTAGTGCCTGTGGCATAGAGAATTGTTTTCCATTCCTTGACTTTCAGTCTATAAATTTATTTTTGTGTAACATGTGAGGCATATTGTTGGATCTTGCATCTTGATCCATTCGGCCACTCTGTTTCTTTTGCTTGGTGAATTGAGATCACTTACATTGATTGTTATAACTGATATATATTGGCTTTTCTTTTTCATGTTGTTTTCTTGTTGTTTGTTCCCTGTCTTTCTCCTCTGTTTAACTGCTTGCCCTGCTTGCACAGATGTTCCTGTGCTTGTGGTTTTTGTTATCCCTTTCGAATATGTTCTTCAGAGCATTCTGTAAAGCTGGTTAGGTGGTCATAAATTTTTTCAGTTATTCTTTATCATGGGAATATTTTATTTCTCCATTAATTTTGAAAGATGGTTTTGTAGAGTACATTAATCTTGAGTAAAGATTGTTTTCCTTTAGGGCTTGAAATACCTCAATCCAAGATCTCCTTGATTTGAAGGTTTGTGTTGAGAAGACTGCTGTGATTCTAATGGATTTTCCTTTATAAGTGATATCTTTTTCTCTTTAGCTGCTTTTAATATTTTGATCTTGTGGTGAACTTCTGGCATCTTAGTTATTATATTCCTTTGTGTAGATTTATTTTGATCATGGCTCTTTTGAGTCATATATGCTTCATTTATTTGTATCAAAAATTCTTTATCTGTGTTTGGGAAATTTTCTTCCATTATGTTTGTGAAGAGATTTTTAATGGTTTTTGTGCTGTCTCCAGCTTTCTCTTTGATTCTAATCAATGTTACGTTGTTCTACTTTGCTTCATCCTGTAGTTGTTGGATTGATTTTTCATGGTCTCTTGGTGATTTTTAAGATATCTTTGTTTTTTTCCTGGTCACTAGTCACATTCCTGTTTTTTACATCTAACATTCTATCCTTGCCTTCATTCAGTCTGCTGCATACATTTTTTAAAGAGTTTATAGTCTCCTATCTTTTGTTTGATCTGTTTCACTGATTCCATTTCTTGTCTATGTTTGGCTTTCATTTTCCTGTGTTCCTTTATTTGTTTATCTGTCTGCTTTAATGTCTTTTATCTTGATAATCATTTTTTTTACACTTAAAGATTGCTCTTTCTTTGGGCCTTCACTATTTGATTTTTCATTTCTGCTGCTATCATTTCAAAGAACACCTATTGTTGACCTCCAATTTCCTGTATCTTTTGTGGTGTGGACTTGTCCTGGGTGGACTGGGCATTTGAGATTGCATTTTGTTTTTTCATCTTGTCATTTTCTATTTTATCTGTTTTCTTTGTTGATGCTTATAGATTGCTTATGTTAGATAGCCTTATCACTGATGTTGAGTCCTTCTAAGGAGGTGTCTCCTCCTCAAGATGTCTTCTATATATATGTGGTTCTTGATCTTTGTCTATATCTTGATTTTTATCTTCTCAATATATTAAACCTGAGGAGTTGTTATCTATTTGAATTAGGGCCAATTCCTTTGGTACTAGACTATGGTAATGGTTATGACAGTGTTACAATCACAGTGTTATCTTACAGGGGATTATACTATGTATGACATCCTGGTTGAAGTAGTTCAGTTGGTACTAACACTACACTCAAGTAAAGTTGGGCTACTGAAAAACTCATAACTATTAGCATGAAATCTATAACTGTATATTTCTACAGAAATGTAATATTGTCTACATTTCTACAGAAATGTCCCACTTATACTAGGAACTTGTATGCAATGATTTTCCACTTAGTGAAGTGACTTTATCTTTTTGGGGTGGGGGATTCAGGAGGATGGAGGTAAAACAGAGAGAAAAATGAGGTTAAATATAGTACGAGCAAGGTTGGAAAGCACAGAATGATCATCCAGGTTTTAGGGTAATTATAGGACACAGGAGGAAAGGATTGGAAGAGAAGGCCTAGGAATTTTGAAGTGGACTAAAACAAGGAAAGGCAGTGTTTACTTGCATGAAAGTATCATAAAGTCAAGTGAAATAGTTGGTGAAAGAGCAGAAAAGAGAAAGATGAATACAGCAAAAAGCAAGGTTAGGATCATCTGTTGGCTTGTATTGCTAATTCTGTATGGGATATTTTCACTCCTCTAGTTCTGTCTGCCCATTGTGTGGACTTAGCCAGGACCCTGCTGTGTCAGTGGCATTCTCACAGGTCACCAGGCCCTGAGTCCCACCAGTGGAGGAGGGGGAAGATCTCAGACTTCTCTCACCAGCTACTGTCTTGGTTCAGTGGAGGAAGGGAGGAGCTGAATTCACAATCCTCTCACCAGTTGCACCATCCTGGGGCAATGAAAGAAGGGAGGAGCACAAACTGTTTCCTCTTTCTGGCACTGTCATCTGGGGCAATCTGTTTTAAAATTTAGATAAGTAAAATCATGAAATGACTCAGTGACCTATAGAATAAAATGGAAAGAGTTTGTTAAGTAGACAGTAGTTTGACTATGTAAAATTTGGAAAGAAGGGGAAGCAAATCTATTTTACGTTTCGATTTTGAAATACACTGAAACAACCAAAGAATACTCATGCTGCCAAGCCACTGAATAACTAGGTTGGTGTTTATATAATTATTGTCATTACAGCACTTAAAAGACTTTATTGGGAAAGTGACTTTTAACATGTATTACACATTCCTCAACAAATATTTCATAATGTTAAAAATTACCTCATTTTTAATAAATTCCTCTTCTCAAACATAGCATTGTAGTAATTTATGTGTATATCTAAGAATGCTCAGCAACAATTTGAAATCTTACCTATTGTGGAGCAAAAAGAGAAATCTACTTATTTGGTGTCTGATACTTCATCCCCAAAGTAACCTGTCAAATTAGGTCCACATCCAGGTGAAGCAATGCAGAAGTATCCATTCACCTATAAAATTTAAGCACTTAAAACTTTGATGTCCACTCAATTTGGTTCCAAAAGCTAAGCTCTTTCTATGTCTACATACTGCCTTTGCACAAACAATAAATGAAACAGCAAAAGTTTTAAAAAATAACTCTGACATATTAAAGAGAGAGTGAAATATAGGTGCTATTGCTCACCATTGTTTAGGCCCTCCCAAAACTTACACATCATTATCTCATTCCCAGTTTTTCCAAATTTGTCAGTGAGGATTTAGGATGTGAGACCACTGAGATGTGAGACCATAAAACCATGAACGTAAAAGTCTTGTCTTGGTCACTTTTCTCTGATTTCTAAGGCAAAATTTGCAATGTCCAAAATTAAAGAGGGAAAGATTTATTTACCTCAGAGTTTTTGTAAGTTTCAGTCCATAATGATCTGGTTTTAAGGAAGGATGTTATGGTAGAGGAACAACAACAGTCCATGGTGGCAGAAGACAGCAAAAACAAGAGAAAAAAGGGAGGAACATGAGAGAGCAAGACTCTTTCTATCCTTTACATTGTATGCAGGCTACCCCACCCCAGGCTAAGTGTAGCATTCACACCCTTAATCCCAGAACTGGACAATGAATCAATCACAAACCCTAAATGCTCACCCCTATGGCTGCATGAGGCTTTGAGGAAACATTTAGACACAAGCCATAGTATTCTGCTTCTGTCTATTCAAATACTCATGCACATTCCTTCTTGCAAAAGGCATTTGAGTCCATATCTAAAACTTTCCAAATTCCTAACAGTTTCAGTATCACTGGAAAGTCCAAGTCTCTAGTGTCCTCCAAGATGTAAGACAAACTCTTAGCTGTGAGCTCCTGTACAAATGGAAAGAAAACTAAACATTTCCAGGATTCAATGGCATAAAGTAGACATTTGCATTACAAAAATTGCCAATGGGGATACAAAAGAACAGAACCAAAGCAAGTCCAAAATCCAATAGGGCAGACATTAAGCCTTGTAGTTCCATAGAGAACATCCAAATCAATCTGTGTCAAATTGTGAGCTCCAAAGGCCTTGCCTAATGACACTTCCAGTTGTTGTAGTGCCCATGGCTTCTCTCTTAAGCTTGCTTTGCTCCCTCTTTGCAGGTTTCTTCAAATGACCCACATTCTTGGTTTCTCTAAATAACTGGGGTCTCCACTGAATTTTTTGGTTCACCTTCACAGTTTCACATATTGCCATCTCTGGAGCACACTGTCTAGCCTCCTACACTGTCTTCTGAAATCTGGATGGAAACCTTTTTAATCTCAGCACTCTTGCATTCTGCATGTGCCTAAAACCAGAGCCCTGTAGATGATATCTGCTGCCAGCTGCAACAGTAGCCAGGTTTTCTTTTCTCTTTGCCATAGGGGTCAAGAGACTGGATTGCTGAGCTCTCTGAGCCTGAATCTGAGGAATCTATACCACCACAATTCTGGAACCTAATGAGGCTGCTGTTAGTTTGGAATGTGGCATTTTCCTCAAAGTAAAATCTTTCACTTTTGCAGTTTTTAGACTAAAAAGGGTGGAAACTTGCTGCTTCTTATGATTCCCTCAGGCCATCTTTCCTGGTCTCCTATTTCTTTTTAGCAATCAGGGTCTCTTCAGCTCTATCTTTGCAGTCCACAGCTGTCCTGGAGCTTCCTTTCTGGCCAAATTCACAAAATTTTAAATCATTCAACTCAACTCTTTGCTCTTGATTCTCAAAAAAATCTGGGTGAAAATCCCCAATAGTGGTCAGGCTACTGTCTCAACATTAGACTGCCTTGAAATTTCTTTTGCCAGATTAAGTAGTCCACTACCCTTATCTCAATCTTAGGCAAAGTTGCTGGACATGAGAAAAATGCAAACAAACTTCTGCCAAGCCATATTGCACATGCTCTGGGGTTCAACAACCAATGTAGTCCTTCATTCCAGCAGAAACCTCTCAAGCTTAGACTTTGCCAGCATTATTTCTATCTACCTTATGATCTTCTGAGCTATGATCAGAATCTCCCATAAAGAACAGCTTAACGCATTCCAGTGCTACTTTTTCAGGTGACATCTCTAAATCTTTCCAAACTCTTCCCACAAGCTTCCCAAAGGCTCTAGAACCACATGGTACAGTCAGAGGAGTCAGGTACAGTCAGGTACAGTCAGAGCAACGACTTCACTTCTCTAGTACCAAATTCTGTCTTGGGTTACTTTTCTCTCACTGCTGGGACAGAATACTGAACACCCAAAAGTAAAGAAGGAAAGGTTTGCTTAGCTCACAGTTTGTGGAGGTTTCTGTCCATAGTCAGCTGACTTCAAGTCAGGGTGGTGTGGCAGAAAAACAACAGCTGACTGTGGCAGAAGACAGAAAAAACAATAAGAACAAAAAGTGAGGAGCATGACAGAGCAAGCCTCTTCCCTTATACTGCATGCAGGATATATGCTCCAGGATTGGTGTAGCACTCACCAATAATCTGAGCATTGGGCCATGAATCAGTCACAAATCTTAGAAGCTCACTCCCATGGCTGCAGGGGATTTGGGAAGGACATCTAGACACAAACTAAAACAGGTCTTATAAAAGGAATTAATACCCATATGAAACTACCATAGAGAGTTCTCTCATCCCTTTCACCATGGGAGAGCACAGTAAGAAAATGGCCATTAATGAACAAGGAATCAAGCTTTCACCAAACATTGCATATGTCAATACTTTGATCTTGAATTTCTCAGCCTCAAAAATTATGAGAAATAGATTTCTGTTATTTATAAGCAATACTGTATATGGTAATTTCTTATAGCAGCTGGAAGGGACTAAGATACTGTTTTAAAATATTTCAGTGATTTTCTTTAGGAAGATGAATTAGACTGAGTGTGTATTGTTTTCTGGACAAAACTTTTCAAGTGGTTACAGGGAATTAAGATCACACTCACCTCCAGTAAACAATAAACTGTCAGTCATAATGATTGCCTGAAAACTGAATGGGCTGTTTCAACAGCAATTTTTTCTACAAATGTGTCAAGGAAAAGACATATCATTAATGGACCTAGATAAAGACTGGACTCCCTTCTATGTAGAGATCCTATGACTGAGTGTATTTCACCAACCATACGGGATAATTGTGTAGAAACTAATTTCAATGTTCATGTGCCTGATATCATTATGGACAGCTAACAAAAAAAATATTTCTATTCAAATTGGTAGTGAAAGAAAGAGAGAAAGAAATTATTTCTATTACAATTGGCAGTGATCTATTCAGATATAATTTATACTATTTAAAATTATACAGATATAATATCAGCTAACATTTATTGAGGATCTAATGGTGCTAAGAGAATTAAGTCTGGTATTAAATCATTGTATCCCATAGCAAATTGTAAGATAAGTATTATTTGTCAATTTTATAGATTTTATAGCTGAGGGCTTTTATGAAAGTAAAAATTTAAATTTGTTATTGCAGAGCTAATAAATTTAGGAGCAGAATAGAAGAGTGGATTTTGGCAACCTTAAGCAAATCACACATGTAGATCTAACAGGTGACTCTTCCTCACTGGGGCTTACTTGCACCATCTTTGTTCCTTTTCTAAGCATCTTTGCATCAGATACTTGTGGCACATTTTCTAGGAAGAGTTATCTGTATTTATTAGAGTACAAAACTCTTACTTCATGATAGAACAAAAATGGTGTGACATTTTAGGTAGAAATTACCTTCTCACTTTATTTCCACAATATACAAAATAACATTTAGACAACTTGTTATATATAAATATATATCTCTGACTATACGTTTTCACTTTTACTTTCATAAGACTTGATGCTATTGGGCAGGGGATTTAGCTCAGTGGCTTAAGCACCTGCCTGGCAAGCGCAGGGTCATGAGTTCAATCCCTAGTACAAAAAAAAAAAAAAAAGACTTGATGCTATTGATTAAGTCTCTTCCCTCATTTTTATTTTTATCATTCACTAACACTGTTTTTGTCAATGGTTAATGTAATTAATTTAATACTTTACTGTTCATATGTTACATTTAATGAAAACTAATGATGTGAGTTCTCAGTGCTTTCCATGGGCATTTCTGGCGTTCAGGATGTAGATAACTCCTTGGAGAACATGCTCAGTCCCACAGAGAGTCTCATGGCAGGGATAGCCTTTATTAATATCAGCCATGCTAAGTCCAACATTAAAAAATAACTTTGATAAAGCTTTCTGTTTTAAGATTGGTCTCTCACCAAAAAATACTAAGAGCAATGTCATGTTGTCAAAACATTTTTATTCTTAAGTTTCTTGATTATATTAACTCTTTAAGGTCATGACTAATAACTTTCCCATGACCCCAAACTTCCTGGATTTGTTTACTCAGAGCAAGTGAACAGGTCATTTCTATACATATTTTAGAATCTCAATAATTGAAATTTCATCAGTTGACAGAGCCAAAAGTTAAGGATTCAGTTGACTAAGAGTGTTAAAAATATAACTATATAAATACAGTGCTACCATCCAAACTATTAGATAAAGTTATGTCATAGAGTACCAATGCTATTCAAATGAAATACAAATGAAATTTGAATTATATGATGTTTTAACCACAGATTTTCCTGCCTTGCAAATGCCTTACTTCTGTTTAAATTAATTTGTCTTTAAAAAAAAATAGGTTAGCAGAAGCAGTATCATATATGTTACATGGGAACAAGAATTTGACTCAAAATTTGTGATTTATCTTGAACACATACATTTATATTAAAAGTAAAGAATTGCTAAACAGTTTTTCTTAACTTATATATTATATATCATACTACTTACTATCTGTTATAAGTCCAAAACAAAAGCAATTTTACATACGTTAAAAACTTGACTTTAGGTAGCACATCAAGAGAGTGGTCAACGGTGAATCATCAATACGAGGCTAAGTTTCAAGACAGAAAAAGCTAAATCATACTCTAGCACTTAAGAAGAGCTAGAAAAAAAATAAAACATAATTATATATATAAGTAGAAGAGCTAGGAACAGAAGAACCTAACAAGTGGTAGAAACCAAAAGGCAAACCCTGGAGTAGCCAAGAGAACAGAGTGATATCTCCTCCACAAACTGCAACAACCAGGAAACAAGAAGTCAACGGCATCTTATTACAGGGTTAGAGGATATAAACTTTAAATCCTGTCTCCATCAGGTATATTTACATGGCTACAAACAATTATTAAGCCTCTCTCAGATACTGAATAGGGAAATAAAGTGCCTTTGGAGACCGTTGTGCAAATTAGGTGAGAAGAAAAGTTTCAGCTGCCAGACACATCAGAGAAGATACAGCAGCAAAATGAGTTCAGAGGGGGATTGTAATTCATACTGCAGATATGAATATAAGAGATATTTTTCAGTCTTTTAGGCTTTTGCTCTGAAAAACCTGAGTTGTTAAGGTCAGGTTGATCTCAATAATTAAATCTGGTAGATGGTAGAATTTGGTTCTATGCAAGGAGTGGTTGCTTACAGAGTGGAAATGTGGATTCCATACTGTTCTATTTAGCTGAAGAACCAGCTACAATTCTGTGTGGTAAAGAAAACGTCAAAATTAAGGTTTTTAAAAATATTTTATTTTAAAGAGAGTAAAACTAAACATAACAAAACAGAACAAAGTGGATCAGAAGAAAACAATGTAAGTAACACAGATTTCAAAGCAAGACAACAGGAGATCACTGGCTACCATAATGTCTCTTGTTTTCTTCTAAATAGTTGTCCATATCTTCACACACAGTGAATTCATGCAAAACAAAATAGTATTAAACTGATCAGAACAGAATGATGAAGGCATTATAGGCCTTCAAAACCAGATAATAAGGAAATCAACAATGGCTGCCATAATGTCTCTCGTTCTGTTCAAAATAGTTGTCTATGCCTTCATGTATGTTGAAGTTAAACAACAAAAAACAGACTAAAATCACACTAAACAAAGAATACAAGTATTTCTGGATTTCACAGCATGACAATATGAAATCAGCACTGGGTACCTTAGTGTCTCTTTTTCTTCAAAGAAGCTGTTCATTTTATCGTGCATTATATAATCGATTCTCATAAACTGTTTAGGAGAAGTTGTATGCATGTATGAGCCTCTACATGTATACCTATTCTTTCTGTATTAGAGAGAAAACAAAACAAAACAAAACGAATTCCTAGAAAAACACAAAGCAACAAAGACAAATAAATAAAAATAGCAAAGAGCCCAAAACTCTGACAATATAGGCCTTCCAAACAAGGTGTATGAACATAACTAGAATTGTTATTTTACATAATGATCGTCAGGAGTTTCTCTGATCACCATACAATAATATGCACAATTGTCCCAATCCTATGAATGTTAACTTTTTGTTCCAAGAACTTATAGAATGTATAGCACAATCATCTTAGCTATCTAAATGTGTTTATATAATTTTAGATATTTTTTCTTTTCCCTTCCTTTTTCTTCAAAATTAAGGTTTTAAGAATTAGGCAGCACATGTAAAGTGTGCCTGAAGGAAAAGTGAAACTGAAATATCTGTTACAAGATCTCTTAACATGGATGTCTATAAAATATGATCCTGTATTCTACAATCATATTCACAAAATTTTAATTACAAACAATATAACTACCAACCAAAGGTAATATTGGTTTACACCATGAATTGATGCTTCAAATATTATAAAATCAAGATAGCTGACAATCTTTTAATATTTCAAAATACCTTTAAAAACTATTCTTTGTAAATGCAAAGTAATCATTGCATCTCTGCTCTGTCAAAACTAAAGTTGTAACTTAACTTCTCTCTTGATAGACAATTACTTTAATTCAGATATTAAAGTTTCTGAATTTAAAGAGAAGTCTGCTTTTGAAAGGTTGTAACAGTTTGTGGCAGGAAAAGAGTCACTGAGAGATCTGTGTCTTTATGAGATAAGAAGCTGTTGTCTGTTCACTTGATCAGGAACAAGGCCTCCTCACCCCGGGGCAGTAGCCCTGACTTCCTGACTTCCTATAGAAGGACACTAATGGTCACAGGTCCGGCTCCTGCCCAAGTCACAGCCACAGCCCTACCCTCACGTCCACTCAGACCAGGGCAGAGTCAAGGTGCAGGCTCCACAAACTGAATCCTGATCTCAGGTCTCTTCCTGCACTACTTCCTGGGATTTGCATCTGTGCAAAGATAAGTAAATCTTTCTAGGAGAGAAGTGAGATAGTGTTGAGTAGACGCATAGTTCAACTATGTACATTTAATTTTTTAAAATCTAGTAAAATAAGGCAAAGTTTTAGTTTTTGGTAAATTTTAGCAGAATCCCCTTGTTCTATGTATGCTTTTTCAAGTGTAAAAACTTCATAGTTGAACTTTAATCTCAGGTGTTTTAATATTTAATATGTTCCCTAGACTACGCCAATGGCTGTTTCTATGAATCCAGCCAGTGCAAGTATATCGGTTATAACATCTTGGAACTCGGGCTCCTTTCTGCTATCTATTGTATGGGTCATGGGATCCATGCAACAGGGAAGGAGGTTGGGTACCCCTGTCCTCAGTAGCACACACCTCCCCACACACACACACCCCACACACATGTCCTGTGGCCTGAGATACTCCTACCCCTAACCTGTTTGAACTTACCTCTTTTGACTGATTAAGCCATCTTTAAATCATGTTTTCTTCATCTTACATTGTTAAACTCAAAGGTTTGTGGTCTTTGCATTTTAGGAATTTGGTTCTAAAACATCTTGCATTTGTCCTAATGCTAGTCTTCCTCTAGTGTGCTTTGCCTTTCAATATTCTCTTTGCGCCATAAGGATTTCTTTAACTATGTTTCTGAAACAATTGAATTTTTTTTACTCTACTTCCTTCCTCTGTGTGTAGTTTATAAGTAAAACTATATCACAGGTAAATTTGTCTAAGAAACAATTTTGTGTGTATATACAGTTTAACTTACTCATCATTTCAGGCATCCAGAGAGGGTCATGAAACATATCTCCCAAATATAATGGGACACTTCTCAGCTTGCATATTCTTATGACTAGAGATTTATAGCCAGGATTCTTTGTCTTATACTTCTAAATGTTCTAATCTATGTACTGTTCAGATTCCATTCTATGTACATTAAAATCAACTTTTGTCCCTCTGCTTTTTCCTAGGATGTTTTCCAAAAGTAGTTTTTCCCTAATCAAATTGTAAACCATGTCAAAAGTACACACAACATGAGGAATCTTTGATATTCTGATCAGATTGCACACACAGAGAATTTATATTTTCAGGGACGTGAAATGGAGTTTTAAAATTTCTCTTAATAAGTGGTAACTTCACTCACAATTTTTCTTTCTTGTCTCCCTGTTCTCATTTCTGCTTTAAATATTTCAGATTTAAATATAAATCTGACCAAATGAAACTAAACTCAATTGCTCTTAAAGTTCTTTGTTACTTCTGTGTAAATAGACAATCCCAGATTGTTTTCACACGCTTCACTCTTTTCTTGTAAAGGGGGTTACAGAAGTTAATTTAGGAGGATAGGATTCCATTTCCATTGGTACAACCGATATGAAGAAACTTCTGCTTCTCTCCCTCACCCTCTTACCGCTCTATGCTTAAGTCTACTTCAAATCATCAGCTTCTAGCACACTTGTGCCCAGTAGTTTAGCTTCCATATTACTCTTTAATTTACGTCTGCCACATCTAAGCAGGTTTCTTTGCAACCACTCATCCTAACTCTAAATTTTTTCTTCCACCCAAAGTCCCCAATCAGCTGTCTTGTGTCTGTCTTAAAAACAGAGACAATTTTATAATGGTCTTCACTGCTACTCCAAAAGTGTGAGGAATTTGGCATAGGAATTCCTGATTAGATCTCTGATTCTACTTCTATTGCTAAACAGTGATGGCTCTGGCTGGGCATGTACACACTGACATTTACCTTCAAGGCTCAGAACCCTTCAACTTCACAGTAAACTCATCTCCCTTTGTTTCAAAACCCCTGCTAAATCTATCTAGGCTTTGAATTTTATCATTCATAGCATGGCTGTTCTGGGTAGAATACAAGATGCTCTCTCTGCTATAATCATTTCTAAATTCTAATCATTTCCCTCTAATAATATTCTTCCCTCTTATTTATTAGATTTTATCTCTTTTTGTGTGGTAAAATACCCTTATCTTGACTTATATTTCCCCCCCAATGTTTTCCTCCAAACTCCATTTTTAGCAGTCTCCTGAGGCTTGGCTTTTGTAACTCATAAATATTTTGTGATCTCAAAAAACTTGGCACTCATAATGCTTGGCTTAAAAATCTGGTTCATGCAAGTTTTAACATATCTTTTCAGGAAATCAAGTGATTTCCTCTCTTGTAGCTTCACTTGTCTTCTTGGAAACAATGAAAACTATGAAAAGTCCTTGTGGACCTCATCTTGGTCCAGAAGAACCTACATTTGTTTCAAAATATTAAGCAATTTATACACCATCCAACTACAGGACTACTAATAAACATCTTGCAACATTTGGTGATCACTGAGGTTCTAGACAGCATATGCCAAAAAACACTTCAAAATACAGTTATAAAAATATATGCTC